>AWOL01S0065885.1:1045-33099 GCA_000715115.1 Nicotiana otophora
CCCCTTTAGTACTCTTAATAAAATAAAGTAAAAGCAAGCGAAGGAAACAAATTATTTACGGTATCCATCAAACTCCGAATCTTGTTGGTCGTTGTGGCGCCCGTCTATCGCTCTACTGCTATCACACTTTAGCCCATCTCTTGCATTTCTTCGCAATTGGATCGCAAAAATGTAAGAATTATAATTTATTTTTGTTTACCCTCAAAATCGGATAATAATTAAATTTGTAAGTGGTTTTAAGGATACGCGGATTAATTTGATGCAATGCGATAAATTAAGTTGTTATTGAATAAACAAAGACAAAATAAATTCAAACCACACGAGTTGGATAGTCTCAGCCTTAATGAAATAGCCACTCTCAAACCGAGCTCACTGAGACCAGTATAGACGAAAAAGAACAAGAGCTGGAGATAAAGAAAATTATATTTGCTTTTGAGTTGTGTTACAATGTGTTTCATGAATTATCATACCCCCTTTATATAGTAGGTGTAACGACTCGATCGGTCGTTTTGAGCTCTAGCGTGCCGTTCAACGGTTTGAGGCCTTGACTAGCTTCACTTCAGGTATTATGACTTGTACGTGTGGTCGGAATTTAATTTCGGAAAGATCGGAGTTTATTTGGAAAACAAATTCTAATTTCGGAAGCTTTAAGTTGGAAGAATTGACTAAGATTTGACTTTTGAGTAAACAACCTCGAAACCAAGATTTGAAAGTTTCAATAGGTTCGTATGATGATTTCGGACTTGGACATATGTTCGGGTTGAGTATCGGGTCGCCCGGGAGCATTTCAGAGCTTATTGTGGAAAATTGGCATATGGAAGGTTTTAGAATTTCCTAAGTTTGGTTTGAAATAGGCTTTGGTGTTATCGATATCCGTTTGGGATTCCGAGCCTTGGAATGGGTTCGTATTGTGGTTCATGACTTGTACGTAAAGTTTGGTGTCATTCTAGAATGTTTTAGTATGGTTCGGACGCGTTCGTCGAAGCTTAGAAGTTTGAAAACTTTTAAGAAGGATTTTGGTCGTCGATTCGTAGTTTTGATGTTGCTTGATGTGATTTGAGGCCTCGAGCAGGTTCGAGTCATGTATTGGGACTGGTTGGTGTGATTAGACGGGGTCCCGGAGGCCTCAGGTGAGTTTCGGATTGGAATCGGATCGAAATTTGAAGTTGAGGAATGCTGGTTTTGGCCAATTGCTGGTGCAATCACACCTGCGGAAATAGGGCCGCAGATCCGACTCCGCAGAAGTGGCTAGGTAAGCGCAGATGCGGATTTTTGCTGGGGGGAAGGCTAGACCGCAGATGCGGTCGAGTGTCCGCAGAAGCGGAACCGTACCTGCGGGTAAGGGGTCGAAGAAGCGACCTCAAAGAAGCGAGGAAGTGAGTCGCAGAAGCGACTGAAGGTGATCAGGGCCTAGGCCACAGGTGCGAAGCATTTCCCGCACCTGCGGGAGCACAAATGCGGTACTTGGAGAGCAGAAGTGGGCAAGGCTGTTGGGCACGACTTCGCAGAAGCGTGGGCTTCGCCACAGAAGCGGCCAAGATGATGGCAGAAGGGGAAGGTCGTCTGGGCAGAGGTATTTTTATAAAAATGGGATTTGGCCCATTTTCTTCCATTTTCATTTGGTTGGGGCAATTTTGGAGAGCTTCAAGGGGAGATGTTCAACAAGCAACACAAGGTAAGTGACTCCCACCTATTACAAATTAAATACATGGTTTGTATATGGATTTAGACATGAAAATTAGTAGGAATATGGGATTTTGGTAGAAAACCTAGAAATTGGTATTTTTGGATTTTGACCACGAAATTGGACATGGAATTTGGAATAAATTACATATTTGAGTTATTAATATTATGGGTAATGTTTATCTTCAAAAAGTTTCGGAATCCGGGCACGTGAGCCCGAGGGTTGATTTTATAGAATTTTCGAGCGGGGTTGGAATTATTATGAATTGAATTATTATGAGCATTGGAGTATATTTTGATTGGTTTGCACCTATTTGACTAGTTTTGGATCGACAAGCTTTGGTTTGAGGTGTTAGAGAGGCTTTGGAGCCGGTTATGGAACTTCGGAGCGAGGTAAGTTTCTTGTCTAACTCTTTGAGGGGAAACTACCCCTAAGTGATGTATTGTTTTATGTGCTACTTGTTACGGGGGCTACATACGCACAAGGTGACGAGAGTCCGTGCGTAACTAGATTCATGTTATGTCCGGGTAGACTTAGGTTCCCGCCATGTTATAACTGCACTATTTGAGTAGTCTCTTACCTGTTAAATTCCTTTATTTTATGTTGCGACTTGAGACTAGACTTGTGTAGAGTGATAAACTTGCTATTGTAGATATTTGACGGGCTTCATGATTTGCCGCGATATGATTGTACTCCTCTTACGAATTTCTCCCGCGTTATGCGTTCTTATCGAAAGGTTTCCCTTAAAATTTATAACTCACACATCTATTCATGAGTGGGGTCAAGGACTCGTCAAGCTTCTTATTCTAATGGGATCGGGCCGTTCTCCTCGGCAGGATAGATACATCTATGGTTCGTGCCGTTCGACCCTCGGCAATACGCATATTATGATGGATCGGGTCGTACGCCTCGACAAGATTATGTATGACACTCTCATGGGAGCGCGCCGTTTTCCTTGGCAATAAAATTTATATATATCTATGGTTCGGCAATGTTATGATGGATTGGGCCGTACGCCTCGGCATTTCTATAAAATACTCTTATGAAATTGTGCGTAATAATTGGCAAGAAGCGAGCATATCTGTGAGCTTTTCTTGATTGAGCTGTGACGACCTATTTGGTATGGTCCAAAATATATATATATACACACTCCGATTGAGGAGGTAACTACTAGTTGAGAGTTTGAGTTATTGTTGAGAGGAGGATTGTGCCACGTATTATACTTGATACTTTGCTTATTTATTCTGATTCACACATGTTTACTTCTACTGTATCTATCTTTTTGCACAACTAGTAAGTGTTGATGTTGACCCCTCGTCACTACTTCTCTGAGGTTAGACTAGATACTTACTGGGTACACGTTGATTTACATACTCATGCTACACTTGCTGCACTTGTTGTGCAGTTACATATATGTCTAGTGGTCCTTTGGGCGCGAAGCACGACTATTGCGGGGCTTTACCGTGAGTTGCATTTCATGTTACGATCTGCAGCCTGCAGAGTCTCCATCACGGTTATTTATATTCTTCTGTCTAATTTATATTCCAGACAGATGTTGTATTTTATTATATTTCCTAGTTGATATTCATGCACTTGTGACACCGGATTTTGGGGGTTCCTACGGGTTGTTCATTATTGTAGTTCGTGTAAATATTATCCTTTACCATGTAAATTCTATTTCATACTATTTAATTAATGAAAATTATGATTTCAAAATACTAAAATGAGTAATTAAGTGATCAATTACTATTGGCTTGCCTGATGGCGGTGTTAAGCGCCATCACGATCTTCAGTGAATTTTGGGTCGTGACAGCTTGGTATCAGAGTGTTTGGTTCACTTAGGTCTCATGAGTCATGAGCAAGTCTAGTAGAGTCTTGCGGATCGGTACGGAGATGTCTGTGCTTATTTTCGAGAGGCTACAAGGCTATTAGGAGAACTTCCCTTCTTGATTTCCTCATCGTGCGGTTTGATTCCATTGAGGCTTGTGCCTTTATTTCCTTCCTACTCAATCTTATACGATGTGAAACACTTGTTATCAATTGGGCATCGAGGAGTTATAGTGGTGCTGTAGATGTGGTGCATGATATTTTTCCATACGTGTTTGGGCAAGCTATTATCGTCGCCTTGCGAAAGGATGTTCTTTTGTTCCAGCTCAATATCTGTATTTTCTATGGTTCCGAGACTATGCNAACGTGAAACTCTTGTTGTCAATCGGACATCCAGGAGTTGTACTGATACTGCAGACATGGTGCAGGATGTTTTTCCCTGCGTGTTCGGGCAGAATATTATCGCCGCCTTGCGGAAGGGTGTTCTGTAGTTTCAGTTCAGTATCTGTACTTCATATGATTTTCAGGCTATGCACAGGTTGCTATGATGTTCATGCGTTGTTATCGCACGATGTTGGTGTAATGGTAAGGTGCTCGTTTATGTGTTGAGGCAGTGAATGGCTTGAAGAGAGGATTTCTCAGTGCATGATTAAGGGGTTTAATTCATGCGGATGAAAGGCAATAGGACTATAGATGTCCAGGTTTGGTTGATGAAGTAACGAGACTTGATATATTCGAGCGTGGTGGAATTTTTATTGTGATGCGGTGTCACCGTCCTTGTTTGAACGTATTACAGTTTGCCGATGTTATGGTCTTCTTGGATTTTGCCTTCAAGGCAGGGTGTTGTGAAATGGTACCTGAGGGGCGATTGTCAGAGATAGCGGTGTGCAGCAGTTCAGAATCGAATTGGTATTTCTTATGTTGATGGCTCGAGGAAGATGATCTTCTAGGATGTTTAGAGTTGGTAGCAATTCCTTAGTTCCGGTGCTACATGTATGGATTTGATTTGAGGCAACATTTGGGCGGCGAAGTATGAGGAAGGACATGGCGGGAGGTATCTCGCGGCGGATGAATTTCTAGCAAGTCAAGCATGAGAAGCGAAGGTCAAGAAGTTGCTTAAATGAGATGGTTTGACCGAAGTGGGAGTGGTAGAGTAGCATATGGATTCTATGGTAGGATAGCCACGTACCTTGAGGAAGATTAGAGCGATTTGGGAGGCATGGTGGAAAGTGACTAGGTCCACGGATTATAATTGGAATGGTGGTTACTGTACTGAGAAAGATTGAATATGGCAGAAAGGAGTTTGCTTGAAATAAAGAGGGATGCGAAGATTTGATTATTGTTTCGCATGCAACATGGCTTTGAGTTGGGATGTGTTATCTCACTTTTAGTTGATGTCAATGGGGAATGAACAGACTGGTACAGTTGGTGGGCGAGCTTGGGCTCAGGAGAGTTTACTGATTTCGTGGTGGTTGTACCTAGTGCAGCATCATTGGAAGAGGTCGGTAAGAAATTCTACAGGTGGGTAATCTCCTGTGAGCAGGTTAGCGGTTGCGTGACGTTGATGAAGCTTCTACGAAGAATACTACTTGCTACCCAATAAGAGGTCGAATATGTGATTGTGACTGATGATTCAGAATGTTCATGAAAAGCTTAACAAAAGACTTAGAGAAATTTGGCAGATTAACGGTACGGGATCATGGTAAATAAGAAGGAGGAATCGTTGTGGGCTCTACATTATGTGATGGTAGCTTAAACATAAGTGGGGGAGCCCCACCGTCTATGAGTGGATCGCTTGTGCGGTTTCTGGTTATCGATGCGTTGGTGGATTATTTATGACTAAGAAAAGGAACTATCGGGGGTAATTCAACAAAGAACTTGATGAATGTGTGCTATACTTCGCCTTATCAATTGAGGTGTAGGTTTCGGGAAGACCCATAATTTATGCTTCTTATGGATGTAATGTATAAGGAAAAGAATTCAGTTGGTTGCCTCTTTGAGGGAGGTGTTCATGTGCTAGCAGAGCATTGAAGTTTAGTTATATTCGGGATCAGGTCAGAGTGGGTGACTCTCAACAACGATCCTAGTGGGCTCCAGAATTTAAATTGCAGTGCCTAAGGATTTCGGGCCTGTTGTGTGGTTAAGGATCGAGTTTTCACACTGGATTACGGCTGGGACTTGGAATGTTCTATATTATCATTGGGTATGTGGTGCAGTATTGGAGGAAGGGAAGAGATAGCTTCGGATTCGCTGAAGGTCTTGCAGAATGGGTGTACAAGTTGAAGATGATATTGTGTGCGTAAGGAGGTATGGGATGATTCATGGATATTGAGACGATGTGGTCTCGCGATTTGGGTCACTCGGGATGAGTGCATATTGAGTTCGTTATGTTATGAATGGAGCTATTATATTTCTAAGTCAGGTCAAGGGTAAACTGAAAGAAGTTGGGTCGGTTAGTAATGGTTGAGTCGGTATGATTATGGCAACGATCAGTTCCTTCGGCGTGTGAAGTCATACATGTGGTTGTGGTTGTACGTACGAGCTTGACAGCCACCATAACTTGATTGATTTAGGAGGTACTTGATTCAAATGGCCTTGTTATGTAAATGGATTCCGAAAGAGTCATGGCAGTTCAGATCACGTCTTGAGGTGGTATTTTCTGCGATTTGGGAATTCAGTTGTGTGTTGCATGGGCTCTTCGGAAATGAGCTAAGTGAAAGGTTTCTAGCTAATGAAGTGTTATTCTACTGGTAGTTCAGAGGTTATGATGTATTCTTGTATAGCGGCATGGGAATTTGAAAGTTGAGGACTAAGGATGTAGTTCGGTGTTGACAAGAATGTCATGAGCTCGGATGAGCCGGGAAGAATTTGATGCTTAGAGTAAGATGACATTATCCTAGTGTCGCCTGAGAATGGTGTTCTATGGAAGGAGCATTGTGTATTGATTTGCGCATTCTTGATTTGCTTTACAGAATTGGTACAGTTGGTGGTACGGATGTGCGAACTTGGCTACCTGGGCGGAAGGTCGTGGGAGCGTACCCCATGGGGAAATTGTATGAGTGTGACACGCCAGTCACTTGATTTTTAAAGATCGAAACCAAGTATGGAGACTTTTGGTACTATCGTTAATGTGAGAGTTTATGCTTGGAAGGCTCTCTATTCCTTTGGTTGTGAACTGCGGGGGGTTGTACCGGATTGAGACGACTTGATTATTCGTACATGTGTTGAGGTACCGTGTAGCTTGTGGTGTTATATGAGTTGGATGGCTCTCTAGATGCATGTCATTTATCGCACCTTAGTCGTGCTTGGATTTTGTGGCGTATTGCGCTATCTGTCTCCCCAAAGTTGTATCTTTTTTGCACTTAGCGTGCTTGTAGCCGATATTCGGTATTTAGTAGGTATATGAATTATGGCTTGTTAGGTACATCCTTATTTATTGTTTTCTATGGATCGGGTGGCACGCCGCCACGGGTACGTTATTTGGATCGGGTTGCACGCCGCAACGGTATCATGTTTGGATCGGGTTGCATGATGCAACAGTGAGATGTTGAGTACGGTCCCCTATTCTTATTTTGTGTATTTGTTTCTCATTCTCTGAGAAAGGTTCATAGCATCTCTTCAGCCATTTTATTCATTACGCGGGTCGGGTAGTTCTTTTTCCAGAGTTTGTTTTTCCTTATGTATCACATTCGAGTTTGTAGCTTATTGGCGCGGTGGTGGTATCATATGAGATTCTAGATGGTGTTTAAGGTGGCTTATTGCCCGAGCAGCTTGTACTGGGTGAGACGAGATTATTGGGCCTGAAATTAGTGCAATCAGATTTATATAAGGTACATTAAAGAGAAAATATCATTATTCGATTCAGAATGAGGTAATGGTTCTGGTCAGGAGGAGAGACTCCATGATCTATTGATTCGGCAGGTGGTTATGAGTTTCTACACATCTCTTTCGTCGTGGCAGTATTGTGAGAATTTGGAACAGGGCTCACATGAGATATAAGGTGTATTGTGGGCATCCGATTCGTGGAATTACAGCCATTGTGGTCGGGGATGTTATTATGGACAACCGCCTTATGTGGTGCATGGTGTGATTTCAGCATAGATGCGTGATCATGTTTTGGTACAGCGTGTGGTGATTGGTACGGTGTTTAGAATCAGGCCTTGTAAAGAAATTCGGAAGTCGGAACTTGGTTCTAAAGCTTGATTAGCTAAGGTTATAGGGAGGATTTTTAGTCTGGATCGAGCTAATGTGTTCAACTAGAATGTGGTGGCATGGGTGGGTGCACAAGGTGTTGCACAGTGATTTTGGACAACTCCGGAGCAGTTCTTAGCATGTTCAAGGACGAACGTATGTTTAAGTGGGGGAGAATGTAATGACCCGACTGGTCATTTTGAGCTTTAGCACGTCATTCGAGGGTTTAAGTCCTTGAGAGCTTCACTTCAGGTATTATGACTTGTTGTGTGGTCGGAATTTAATTTCGAAAAGTTCGGAGTTGATTTGAAAAGAAAATTCTAATTTTGGAAGCTTTAAGTTGGAAGAATTGACTAAGATTTGACTTTTGAGTAAACGGTCCCGAAATCGGCATTTGAAGGTTCCAATAGGTTCGTATGATTATTTTGGACTTGGGCGTATGTTCTAGTTGAGTATCGGGTCGCCCGGGAGCATTTCAGAGTTTATTGTGGAAAGTTGCCATTTGGAAGGTTTTAAAATTTCCTAAGTTTGGTTTGAAGTAGGTTTGGTGTTATTGATGTACGTTTGGGATTCCAAGCATTGGAATGGGTTCGTATTGTGATTCATACTTGTACGCAAAGTTTGGCGTCATTCCGAAATTTTTTGGTATGGTTCGGATGCGTTCGTCGAAGTTTAGAAGTTTTAAAAATTTTAAGAAGGATTTTGGTTGTCGATTTGTAGTTTTGATGTTGTTTGATGTGATTTGAGGCCTCGAGCAGGTTCGCGTCATGTATTGGAACTGGTTGGTGTGATTGGACGAGGTCCCGGAGGCCTCGGGTGAGTTTCGGATTGGAATCGGATCAAAATTTGAAGTTGAGGAATGCTGGTTTTGGCCAATTGCTGGTGCAATCTCAGATGCGGATTTTGCTGGGGGAAGGCTAGACCGCATATGCGGTCGAGTGTCCGTAGAAGCGGAACTTCACCTGCGGGTAAGGCGTCACAAAAGCGACCTCGCAGAAGAGAGGATGTGAGTCGCAGAAGCGACTGGAGGTGATCAGTGCAGAGGCCGCAGGTGCGAAGCATTTCCCGCACCTACGGGAGCGCAGAAGCGGGCAAGGCTGTTGGGCACGACTTCGCAGAAGCGTAGGCTTCGCTGCAGAAGTGGAAGGTCGTCTAGGCAGAGGTGTTTTTATAAAAACGGGATTTGGCCCATTTTCTTCCATTTTCACTTGGTTGGGGAGATTTTGGAGAGCTTCAATGGAATATGTTCATCAAGCAACACAAGGTAAGTGACTCCAACCTATTACAAGCTAAATACATGGTTTGTATATGGATTTAGATATGGAAATTAGTAGGAATGTGGGATTTTGGTAGAAAACCTAGAAATTGGTATTTTCTTATTTTGACCATGAAATTAGACATGGAATTTGGAATAAATTACATATTTGAATTAGAAATGTTATGGGTAATATTTATCTTCGAAAAGTTTCGGAATCTGGGCACGTGGGCCCAATGGTTGATTTTATAGACTTTTCGAGTGGGGTTGGGAATTATTATGAATTGAATTATTATGAGCATTGGAGTATATATTGATTGGTTTGCATCTTGTTTGACTAGTTTTGGATCGACGGGCTTTGGTTTGAGGTGTTAGAGAGGCTTTGGAGCCGGTTATGGAACTTCGAAGCGAGGTAAGTCTCTTGTCTAACTCTATGAGGGGGAAACTACCCCTAGATGATGTATTTGTTATGTGCTACTTGTTGCGGGGGCTACGTACGCACAAGGTGACGAGAGTCCGTGGGTAACTAGATTCATGTTATGTCCGGGTAGACTTAGATTCCCGCCATGTTATAACTGTACTATTTTAGTTATCTCTTGCCTGTTAAATTCCTTTATTTTATGTTGCGACTTGAGACTAGACTTGTGTAGAGTGATAGACTTGCTATTGTAGAGATTCGATGGGCTTCATGATTTGTCGCGAAATGGTTGTAGTTCTCTTACGAATTTCTCCCGCGTTATGTGTTCTCATCGAAAGGTTTCCCTTAAAATTTATAAATCACACGTCTATCGTGAGTGGGGTCAAGGACCCGTCAAGCTTCTTATTCTAATGGGATCGCACTATTCGCCTCGGCGGGATAGATACATTTATGGTTCGTGCCGTTCGACCCTCGGCAGTGCGCACAGTATGATGGATCGGGTCGTACGCCTCGATAGTATTATGTACCACACTCTCATGGGAGCAAGTCGTTCGCCTCGGCAATAAAATAGATGTATCTTTAGTTCGGCAATGTTATGATTGGCAAGAAGCCAGCATATCTGTGAGCTTTTCCTGATTGAACTGTGACGACCTACTTGGTAAGGTCCAAAATATATATATACTCCGATTGAGGAGGTAACTACTAGCTGAGAGTTTGAGTTATTGCTGAGAGGAGGATTGTGCCACGTATTATACTTGATACTTCGCTTATTTACTCTGACTCACACCTATTTACTTCTACTGTATCTGTCTTATTGGACCACTAGTAATTGTTGATGTCGACCCCTCGTCACTACTTCTCTGGGGTTAGGCTAGATACTTACCGGGTACGCGTTGATTTACGTACTCATGCTACACTTGCTGTATTTTTTGTGCAGGTACATATATGTCTGGCGGTGTTTAGGGCGCCGAGGCGCGACTATTGCGGGGACATTATCGTGAGTTGTATTTAATGTTATGATCTACAGCCTGCAGAGTCTCCATCAGGGTTATTTATATTCTCCTTCCTAATTTGTATTCCAGAAAGATGTTATATTTTATTATATTTCCTAGTTGATGCTCATGCACTTGTAACACTGGATTTTGAGGGTTCCTACGGGTTGTTCATTATTGTAGTTTGTGTAAATATTATCCTTTACCCTGTAAATTCTATTTCGTACTATTTAATTACTGAAAATTATGATTCCAAAACACTAAAATGGGTAATTATTTGATCAATTACCGTTGGCTTGCCTGATGGCGATGTTAGGCGCCATCACGATCTTTAGTGGATTTTGGGTCGTGATAGTAAGGGAGTCCTATTTTAGGTACAACTCTATAAAAGGTAAAAGTTCTTCTGATTTACTGATTGTCGGTTCCTCACTGATACGTGTCGAGACCCCCGCGGTAATATTCGGCCGGTTATGGATATTTTGGCCTTCTGTTGGCTATGTTGGATTGTTCGACAATGTCCTTCGAAGTCGATCGAGGCTAAGACCGATTCCAGGACCATGGCTTTGATATTCTCGAAGGCAGGCGTCATGCCCCCGGGTTCTGGCCCGGTGGGACTTTGGCTCGATTTCGATCTCTTGTTGCCATGTCTCGAGCCTGGTTTATTTTGTTAGAGGCTAGGATGCACCATGAGCTCGATTTCACCCGTATATAGATAGTCCCCTCGTTTTTTGGTGAGTAAACGACGAGAAACGACATGAGCTTCTGATTCTTACTTCGATACATCGTGACAGAAACGACAAAACAATCGAAACATCTCGTTAGTCAAGTCATAATGGCATTAAATGCATATCAGCCGCCTGTCGGCCATCCCTAGAAGCGAAACGTCGCTGAACTACTATAAATACCCCTTCCTTTGTTCATTTTAACTTTACATCCAAACCTTCTACCCTCGTACCTTTATGATTTCAATACTCTTTAGCACTTTTACCCCAGTTAAGCCCTTTGCAAGAATTTTTACCCATCTTCATTCTCAAGCCAAAAAGTCTAATCCTTCAACTTCCTTTATTTCTTCTCCTTTCTCAGATTTTCCTCCATTTTCATTCTCTAAAGAAATGGCAAAAACTTCCAAAACCGCTCCCCAGAAAGAAACTTCTTCTTCTTCGCGACCGGCTATCGAGGTCGAGGAGACCGCTTCGCGTGCGGTCGTCGATGAACCAGTACCCGACCCCCCTTTAAAATTGTTCATCCCCGGGGGACGCTCTGTCAACATCAATTTCAAGGTCAAAAAGCCTTCCTTGGTACAGGGCCAGTGTGAGGAGGTCTTGTGATACATCTGCTCGATCACCGAAGAGGTCTTTCCTACGATCCGAAAAGATTGCAACTAGGTCGACAAAGACATAATGGTCCCTGATCCTGATGAGGCCATTACCACTTATGTTAAGGGATACTTAATTGTTTACGTTGGGCCCGGTGGACCCAGTCATTATAGATTTATGTAAGCGATAAGAGGTATGCCTCGATCAAATTCATCCTTAACTATGGAGGATTATGATCTTCCTTCGATTCTTTGTGAACAAAATCGATGAGTGCTCGTTCAACATCGACCATCTTCTTCGCTTATACAGTCCCTGAATCTTCCGGGGGGGACTGATAAAGCTCATGCGTTGGGCCAGTAAATACCCATTCTCAAGTATTAATGAGGACCGGGATCGGGGCTGACAAGGCCGTTTTGTCCGAGTGAGGACTTCGGACTTGATCCCAGCTGAGTGCGGGCCATTCCCCGAGAAGTGGAATACATCACGTAAGTATAACTTACTTTCAAAGCTCGATTTCATACTTACTTCTTTTTCCCTTATCGGTGCTTTGTGGTGCAGCCGTCGCTCGGGTCCTAAATGTTGTCCCTCGACTCAAGGAGTGGGTCGAGTTTATCGTATCACAGATGCCCTATTCCAAACGCTCGTGGCAAAAACTCTCGAAGGGCCGTTGGAAGGCTCGTTCCTATGGTGAGACTTCTTTCCCGAGTAGGTAGTATTAGGATTCTCCTTTCTATGTTAAGTCCTTAGTCCCTTTACTTCTTTTTGCAGGTTTATCCAAGGATGTCGAGCTGAGGCCTCTAGTCGGTGGAGAGGACTTTCTTGTCGAGTCCACTATTCTGAGACAGGCCGAAGAGAAGAAGAGGAAGAGGGCTCTGAGTTCCCCAAGCTTCGAGAAAAAGAAAACAAGGAGAAGGCTGGTGCGCAAGTCAAGAGAAAAAACCAGCGCCCGAGCACCAGCTTCGCATTCGCTCTATCGGCTAAGGGATGAATCCGAAGAAGAAGAACCTTTTGTTCTAGTGGCCCGCAATCCGTCGCAGCTTGAAAAGTAGGGGGCCTCCGAACCAGAGATCTGTGAGGCAGATCTGCCTCAAGCGAGGGAGGTCGATCAGGAGACCGAGGCCGAGGCTTCCCAAGATGCGGGTAGTGCCCCGAAGGAGGCACTCGGTGTGATAGACATCACCGAGTCACCCTCGATCACCGACAATGGGCCCACAGAGCAGACGACCCCTTCCGCTGCCATTTTGATGGTGTGGATTCCACCGCCACCGAAGATGTCACCAGATTGGGTGACATAGAGGTACCGAGGAAGAGTCCGACCTCGGGGGCAGGCGGGCCTAACTCGATCCCGAACTTGGTCAACCGGTTCCCTGCCCCGAGTGTGGATCCTGAACGGAAGAGGTCTATTGTCATTACCGTTCTGGGGATGCCCAAGTTCTTTTCGCCCCCGTAGGGGTGGTCAGTTACCTCCGGTGCCTGGTGACCGATAAAGACCAGGCCAAAATAAACGAGGTTGACGTGCCCTGCCTATTCAACGAAGCACAACAAGCGCTGAACCGGGTAACTTTAGATAAATCTCGATGATTTCAATTTCTCCTTTTATACTTGAATTGATTCATTAATAATTCTAATATTTTTCTTCGTATTTGTAGGCCTCGGTGCTTCACCATGAAACTTTCCTCCGGTACCGGGATGAGCTGAACCAACTCAAAGCCGAAGTCAGAGAGCTTACTGAGAAGAGAGACACGTACAAATTTCTCAGCGAGCAGCGTGAAGGAGAGGCTAAGAGCCTTCGAGATGAGTTGGAAGCGGCTCGGAAAGAACATGCCGACCTGGTTGAACAGGTAAAATATTTAAAGTTAGTGACGATGAGCTAGACACGATGTCTAATGGTCGGAACCCACAGGTTCAATAGAAGATTGATCAGATCAACCAACTCCGAGCCGAGATGGATGCAGTCAAGGCCGAGGCCGAAAAGTGGAGAGGCACGATGGACTGCCTGGCCCCGGAAAAGGAGACTACCCGGGCATAGTTGACCTCGGCAGAGGTCCAACTTCGAGCGACGAGGGAGAAGGCTGAGGCATGGTCCCAAAAGATTGAGGAGCTCCAGTCTCAGCTAAGCTCTATTGTTTCTCATCGAGATACCCTTGTCAAGGAGCTCAAGGCGGCCAAGTCGGTGGTTAAAGTAACCAAAGCCGATGCCGACGAGATGGTGGCCCGGTATAAAGCTGATACGGAGGCAGCCCAGGACCGCCCAAAAGATATTGTCGAGTATGTAAAGTGGCAGTCTCGAAGGGAGGCCCTCGAGGAAGTTCATGCTCGGGGTTTTGATTTGTCGGCCTTGGTCGAAAATGCTAAGGGGCTCGAAGCTGAGAGGACGAAGAAGACTCTAATGGTCTCGGTGACGAGGCGAGCTCCGATGGAGATCAAGTCGTCTAAGTACCTTGTAGATTTTATCTTATTTTTGTACTTTTGTACTTTTTGTCAAGGCCGTTTGGCCTTTGTAAATATCTTTTCATATATATATAGATTTTAAGCTCGTTTCCTTTCGCTTTTTTACTTGTGATTGTAAAGATATCGAATGCCTTAGCACATAGTAATTAGGTCTTGTTCGGAGGTTCGAACAGGCCTTACTCTCGATATTATTTTGTTTAAAACTCGTGGGTTGCTCGGTATGACTGAAAGCTTTCCCTAACGTACTTAGAATGTTTTAGATTACAATTCGCTGAGGGTAGCCTTTTGAACCAGTTTAGAAATTACGGGCCTCGGACGTCTCCGAGCTGTTTTATGACGGACGTAGCCTTTCTAGTTCGAGTGTTGCCCAGTGGGCTTGTTACCCCGAGTTATTCGTGCTTAACCGAGATAATTGTTCTCGAATGGGGGTGACCGTAGCCTTTAAAGTTCCGGCACTGTCAAATAAGCTTTGTGCCCCCGGGCTTCATTACCTCGGGCTATCCGAATCTACCTTGGGCAGCAGTCCCCGAGTGAGGTGGCCCTTGGGCTCGATGTCTTTTGGGGGATCAAATGTAAGAAAGAAAATTTTTTAAAGGGCAAATTATTTATCCGCAAGGTAGAAACTTCCTTTCAATTTTGTGCGTAATATACAAAGTTACACATGTGTTCAAGCTTTGTGTCCAGTCTCGGGCAGTCTATGGGCATGATTCATTTGACCGTTTGGCCCTTACAGTAAATCCTATCGATCGAGCCTAGACTATTCGAGCACAAAGTTTCTTTCCTTGCCATAATCGTTATCTGGGGGTGATGCCCCCTAATGTTCGAGGTCGATCATAGAGAATCCTCGGATACTGTTGACCGATCTTCGATCCTAAGTTAGCACGATCCACTGTTGCCTCGTTAAAAACCTTGCCGGAAAACCCATTTGGGACAAAACCGGTTCAAGGGAAAATGAGTGCAATGCGTGCTTTCAGGCCTAAAAATTGTATCGTACTTTGACGGTTACCTGCAAGTGTTAGTCCAAAATATAAATAAATAAAAGAAGTAAACAGGGTCGTACCTCAGTAGTAATATCGTTTCAAGTGAGTTATGTTCCAGTTGTTCGGTAGTCGCTCACCGTTCATTGCCTCGAGTTTGTACGACCCCTTTTCGGTGATCTCGATAATTTGATATGGACCTTCCCAGTTAGGCCCCAACTTCCCTTCGTTCGGGTTCCGTGTGTTTAATGTGACCTTTCTTAACACTAAGTCCCCGACATTGAAGTTTCGAAGGTTGGCTCTTCGATTGTAATACCTCTCAATCTATTGTTTTTGGCGGCCATTCGGACGAGGGAGACTTCGCGCCTTTCATCTAACAGTTCCAGCTCGTATTCATGGTCTCGTTGTTTGATTATTCGGTTGCATGTCAGAACCTGAGACTTGGTTCTCCGACATTGACCGGTATTAGAGCTTCGTCGCCATAAAACAAAGAGAATAGGGTGACCCTGGCTGTGATTATTTTCTAAACTAATGATTCTGTGCCCGAATGATTTCCGCAGGTGCCTTCGTGGATTTCCCTTAGAACATACTCGTTGTCTCCGGTTCCTAAACATATTGTGAGTGGGCCATCGAACGTTCTCCAGAACAATGTACCATCTTCGGACAGGTTGAACCGGGCCACTTTCGTACGCAGAGTCCTCGATTCCTTAGGGTCCAAAGGTAGTTTTTCGGTCTTCAGATATTCTACATATTTGTTTCTACTGTCCCAAGTTAGGCTTGTTGAGTTTATCTCGGCGTGACCTTCTTCTACTACCGATCTCATGAGTTGTACGACCGCTCCCGAGTTGAACTCATCGTCATCGACCGACGATCCTAAGTTAGCAAGGGAATCAACCTCACTGTTTTGATCCCGAGGCATATGTTGTAGAGTCCACTCCTTTAACCGATGTAATGTTACCTGTAGTTTATCCAGGTATCTTTGCATTCGTTCCTCTCTGACTTCGAACGTCCCATTAACTTGGTTCACCACAAGGAGGGAGTTGCACTTAGCTTCGATCACTTCTACCCCAAGCTTTTGGCCAGTTCGAGACCTGTAATCATGGCCTCATACTCTGCCTCATTGTTTGTTAATTTTACAGTCCTAATAGATTGTCTAACTATATTACCTGCGGGTAGTTTCAAGACAATTCCAAGTCTGGACCCTCAGGCGCCGTCTGTAAAGAGGATCCAGATTCCCAAAGAAGTCCCCGAGTTCAACAACAACTCTCTTCATACCCACTGATCTCTACAGCCCATTCGGCCAACCGTCCCAGGATCCCGGGTTTATGCATTACATTCCTCAATAGGTAAGTGGTTATGACACATATGTGGTGACATTGAAAGTACGGTTTTAGCATCCTAGAGGTGCTTAGCAAAGCGAGCGCAAGCTTTTCTAGGTGAGGGTACCTAGTTTCGGACTCGCCAAGAGGCCTGCTAACATAGTAAATTGGAAATTGTGTACCTTTCTCTTCGCGGACCAGGACTCCACTTACCGCTATCTCCGATACTGCCAAATACAGGTATAGCTATTCATCTATCTTCAGTGTGTGAAGCAGCGGTGGGCTCGATAGATATCGCTTGAGCTTCTCCAAGGACCGTTGGCACTCCAGGGTCCATGAGAAGTTATTCTTTTTCTTCAACAGTGAGAAGAAACAGTGGCTCTTGTCGGATGATCTCGAAATAAATCGTCCCAAGGTGACTATACGTCCAGTTAACCTTTGTACGGCCTTCACGTTGTCTACAACAGTGATATCTTCGATGGCCTTGATCTTATCGGGGTTGATCTCGATTCCCCTGTTGGATACCATGAATCTGAGAAATTTACCGAACCCGACTCCGAATGCACATTTCTCCGGGTTCAGCTTCATATTGTATTTCTTTAATATGCTGAAGGTTTCCTGCAAATGTTTCAAATGGTTCTCTGCTCGCAGAGACTTAACCAACATATCGTCAATGTAAACCTCCATTGATTTTCCTATTTGTTCTTCGAACATCCGATTTACTAGGCATTGGTAAGTGGCGCCGACATTTTTTAGTCCGAATGAAATCATGTTATAGCCGTAGGTGCCGTACTTGGTGATGAAGGAAGTTTTTTCTTGATCACCCGAGTCCATCCGAATTTGGTTGTATCCGAAATAAGCGTCGAGAAAACTGAGGATCTCGTGGCCGGCCATTACATCGATCATGCGATCGATATTAGGCAAATGGAAAGAGTCCTTGGGACCCGCTTTATTCAAGTCTTTATAGACCACACACATTCTTAATCTGTTCCCCTTTTTGGGGAGTACTACTACGTTTGCTAACCGGTCCGGGTATTTAACCTCCCGGATGGACCCTATTTTAAGGAGTTTATATACCTCGTCCTTGATGAAAGCATGTTTGACCTTACACTGGGGTCTCTTCTTCTGATTGACCGGGTGAAACTTTGGGTCCAGGCTTAGCCTGTGAATGGTTATTTCCGGCGGGATCCCTGTCATATCAATGTGGGACCAAGCGAAACAATCTTCATTAGTTATAAGAAATTGAATGAGTTTTTTTCTGAGCTCGAGATTCAACCTTGTGCCCAAGTATACCTTGCGATCGGGCAAGTGTTCGATCAGTACGACTTGCTCCAGTTCCTCGACCGTTGATTTGGTAGCGTCGGAATCGTCGGGAGCTATGAAAGACCCGGGAACCCTGTAGTCGTCGTCATCATCCATCTCCTACTTCTCCGGTTGGGATGTAGTCGGTGTCAGTAGTTGCTATTTGGTTTCTCCCTTGTTGACCGGACCCATCTCCTTCGGTGTCAAAAATATGGATATCGAGAACCACCTCGTCGACCACAAACATCTCTTTTGCGGCTGTTTGTACTCCATAAACTGTTTTTATTCCTTCCGGCATCGGGAACTTCAACACCTGGTGCAGAGTCGAGGGTACCGCCCTCATGTTGTGAATCCATGTTCTCTCAAACAAAGTATTGTACCTCATGTCCCCTTCGATCACATAGAATTTTGTTTCCTGAACAGTCCCCGCGGTGTTCACCGGTAACGTTATCTCCCTGTTAGTGGTCGCACATGCCATGTTGAACCCGTTTAAAACTCGGACCACATGCACGATCTGATCTTGTAGGCTGAGCTGTTCCACGACCCTCGATCTGATGATGTTGGCCGAGCTACCTGAATCAATTAACACACGCTTAACTCGAGATTTATTCATAAGTACTGATATTACCAGTGCATCGTTATGGGGCTGCACGATGCCCTCAGCGTCTTCGTCGTTGAAGGATAAGTTCCCTTCGGCACATAATCCCGAGTCCATTTTTCCCTTGTAATAGATACTTTGGTATGCTTCAGCATCGGCCCCCGGGGAATGTCGACCCCACTGATGATCATGTTAATGACGTGCTGAGGTTCGTCCTATTCGATCTGTTTACCAGAATCTCTGTTCCTAAAGTGGTTCTTGACTCAATCGCTCAGAAACTCTCGGAGATGCCCGTTATTGAATAGTCAGGCTACCTCCTCTCTTAATTGTAAGCAATCTTCTATCCTGTGACCATGGGTGCCATGATATTTGCACATTAAGTTAGGATCCCTTAGGTATGGATCGGACTATAGGGGTCGAGGCCATTTGGTGTCTTTGATACGTCCAATGGCGGACACGATGGCGGCGACATCGACGTTAAAATTGTATTCTGATAGCCTTGGTGCTTCTTTCGGCCCGATGGGACTGTTGAAACTATTTTTTTTCATGAGTCCCTGGTTGTTTTGACCTTGATCACTTCTTCTTTCACTTTTCACTGGGTTTCGCCCAAATCCACTACCCCTTCGGTCTCCATTGTGCGGCCGATATCGATCCTTGTTCGTTCTTGGTTCACGATCAACATCTCTCCTGACTCTGTCAACTGTTTTGACGGGATAAACATACCTGAAAGGGGCCCCGAGTTGATTGTCTTCGACCCTGATTTTTGATTGATACTGATTATGCACGTCGACCCAAGTGACGGCCGGGTACTCAACCAGATTTTGTTTCAACTGATGTGAAACCAATGGGCTCCGAGCATTGAGTCCCTGGGTGAAGGCTTGAACGGCTCAAATGGCCTGCGACCGAAAGCAAGTCCATCCGCTCCATTTAAAACCGGGACTCGAATTCCCTAAGCATCTCATTATCCCTCTGCTTCACTTTGAAAAGGTCTGACTTCCTGGTCTCGACCTTGATAGCCCCGACGTGTGCTTTTACGAAGGAATCTGCAAGCATAGCAAATGAGTCAATAGAATTAAGAGGTAGATTTTTATACTATATCATAGCTCCCTTGGATAGAGTTTCCCCGAACTTTTTCAGCACGACATACTCGATCTTGTCATCCTCCAAGTCGTTCCCTTTAATGGCGCATGTGTAGGAAGTCACATGCTCATTTGGGTCGGTCGTTCCATTGTACTTAGGAATCTCGGGCATGCAGAACTTCTTTGGGATCGGCTTCGGCGCTACGCTCGGAGGAAACGGTTTTTGAACAAACTTCTTGGAATCCAGGCCCTTCAATATCGGAGGTTCTCCTGGGATTTGGTCGACCCTGGAATTGTAGGTTTTCACCTTTTTGTCATTGGCTTCAATTTTCTTCTCCCCCGATTCTATCAGTTTTGTCATTTCCTCGAGCATTTTTATGATCTCAGGGTTAGTCCCCGATTCATTTTTATTCGGCCTCTCCGTGATCGGTTCATTTCTGTGGGTGACTTCCTGGGATGGCTCGGGCTCAACCCTGCTCGGCGCTCGGCTTTGGTTCTGCAACTGGGATATCGCTGCCTATTGAGCCTGTAACATTTTGAATATCACCCATAAATTGATCCCATCATTTTCACCACTGTGCGTATTCTGGGAAACTGATCGGACATCCCTACGCTCGCTGTTCTCGGGATCGGTAGGTAAATTTGTATTGATGGCCACATGCGAACTGGCATCGATAGGGTCCGCAATCGGAACTCCGCTATGATCGACTGGGGGCACCTCATTACCGGGTGCTACATCGTTGTTCTCGCCATGGTGACAGGACTCCGCATCCATGTTTAGAGGGGCAGACTGGGGGTTTGACATTTCGATTATAACCCGGAATCAATTAACACACGCTTAACTTGAGATTTATTCATAAGTACTGATATTACCAGTGCATCGTTGTGGAGCTGCACGATGCCCTCAGCATCTTCGTCGTTGAAGGACAAGTTCCCTCCGGCACACAATCCCGAGTCCATTTTTCCCTTGTGATAGATACTTTGGTACGCTTCAGTGTCGGCCCCTGGGGAATGTCGACCCCACCAATGATCATGTTAATGATGTGTTGAGGTTCGTCCTATTCGATCTGTTTACCAGAATCTCTATTCCTAAAGTGGTTCTTGGCTCAATCGCTCAGGAACTCTCGGAGATGCCCGTTATTGAATAGTCGGGCTACCTCCTCTCTTAATTGTCAGCAATCTTCTATCCTGTGACCATGAGTGCCATGATTTTTGCACATTAAGTTAGGATCCCTTAGGGCTGGATCGGACTATAGGGGTCGAGGCCATTTGGTGTCTTTGATACGTCCAATGGCGGATACGATGTCGGCGGCATCGTCGTTAAAATTGTATTCCGATAGCCTTGGTGTTTCTTTCGGCCCGATGGACCTGTTGAAACTATATTTGCTCATGAGTCCCTCGTTGTTTTGACCTCGATCACTTCTTCTTTCACTTTTCACGGGGTTTCGCCCAGATCCACTACCCCTTCGGTCTCCATTGTATGGCCGATATCGATCCCTGTTCGTTCTTGGTTCACGATCAACGTCTCTCCTGACTCTGTCAACTATTCTGACGGGATAAACGGACCCGAAAGGGGCCTCGAGTTGATCGTCTTCGACCCTGATTTTTGATTGATACTGATTATGCACGTCGGCCTAAGTGACGACCGGGTACTCCACCAGATTTTGTTTCAACTGATGTGAAACCAACGGGCTCCGAGTATTGAGTCCCTGGGTGAAGGCTTGAACGGCCCAATCGCCTGCGACCGAAAGCAAGTCCATCCGTTCCATTTGAAACCGGGACTCGAATTCCTTGAGCATCTCATTATCCCTCTGCTTCACTTTGAAAAGGTTTGACTTCCTGGTCTCGACCTTGATAGCCCCTGCGTGTGCTTTTACGAAGGAATCTACCAGCATAGCAAACGAGTCAATAGAATTAGGAGGTAGATTTTTATACTATATCATAGCTCCCTTGGACAGAGTTTCCCCGAACTTTTTCAGCACGACATACTCGATCTCGTCATCCTCCAAGTTGTTCCCTTTGATGGCGCATGTTTAGGAAGTCACATGCTCATTTGGGTCGGTCGTTCCATTGTACTTAGGAATCTCGGGCATGCAGAACTTCTTTGGGATCGGCTTCGGCGCTACGCTCGGAGGAAACGGTTTTTGAACAAACTTCTTGGAATCCAGGCCCTTCAATATCGGAGGTGCTCCTGGGATTTGGTCGACCCTGAAATTGTAGGTTTTCACCTTTTTGTCATTGGCTTCGATTTTCTTCTCCCCCGATTCTATCAGTTTTGTCATCTCCTCGAGCATTTTTATGATCTCAGGGTTAGTCCCTGATTTATTTTTATTCGGCCTCTCTGTGATCGGTTTATTTCTGCGGGTGACTTCCCGGGATGGCTCGGGCTCAACCCTGCTCGGCGCTCGGCTTTGGTTTTGCAACTGGGATATCACTGCCTGTTGAGCCTATAACATTTTGAAGATCACCTACAAATTGATCCAATCATTTTCACCGTTGTGCATATTCTAGGAAATTGATCGGACTTCCCTACGCTCGCTGTTCTCGGGATCGGTAGGTAAATTTGTGTTGATGGACACATGCGAACTAGCGTCGAAAGGGTCCGCAATCGGAACTCCGCTGAGATCGACTGGGGGCACCTCGTTACCGGGTGCTACATCGTTGTTCTCGCCATGGTGGCCGGACTCCGCATCCATGTTTAGAGGGGCAGACTGGGGGTTTGACATTTCGATTTTAACCCGGAATCAAAGACACTTCAAAGAACAAGTGTAAAATAGGGTGTGTTACAGGAATTTGTATCAAATTGCCGCTATTATCCTTAGCTCCACGGTGGGCACCAAACTGTTTACCCTCAAAATCGGATAACAATTAAATTTGTAAGTGGTTTTAAGGATACGCAGATTAATTTGATACAAAGCGATAAATTAATTTGCTATTGAATAAACAAAGACAAGATAAATTCTAACCACACGAGTTGGATAGTCTCAGCCTTAATGAAATAGCCACCCTCGAACCGAGCTCACTGAGACCAGTATAGATGAAAAAGAACAAGAGCTGGAGACAAAGAAAATTATAATATAATTGCTTTTGAGTTGTGTTACAGTGTGTTTCATGAATTATCAGACCCCCTTTATATAGTAGGAGAGTCCTATTTTAGGTACAACTCTATAAAAGGTAAAAAATCTTCTGATTCACTGATTGCCGGTTCCTTACCGATATGTGCTGAGACCCCGCCGTAATATTCGGCCGGTTACAGATATTTCGGCCTTCTGTTGGCTATGCTGGATTGTCCGACAATGTCTTTCGAAGTCGATCGAGGTTAAGACCGATTCCGAGACCATGGCCGCTATATTCTCGAAGGCAGGCGTCATGCCCCGGGTTATGGCCCGATGAAACTTTGGCTCGATTTCGGTCTTTTGTTGCATTATCTCGAGCCTGACTTATTTTGTCGGAGGTTAGGATGCACGATGAGCTCGATTTAACCGGTATACACTTTCTATGAAATAAATATAAGTATAATTTTAAGGTTGTTTGGGAATGGATTCCAGCAAACCTAGGGACCCGGATCCGATTAAGAAGACACGTCACATTCCCAGTAGCAGGAAATTGAAGGAAGCTTCGTTAAATTATATTTTGTAGGATAAATACGTGTAAATGCAAACCAAAAAGTATATGCAACTCATACTTCACTCCTCCGCAACTGCCGTTCTGTTTTTTCCTCCCCCTTCGTATATATAATACATACAAATTTCCCACTCTGCTTCATCATATATTTCTCTCGGACTAGCTGAGAATTGCTATTATTAGCACCGCCTCTTCCTCAGATTCTCCTATTGAGGTGGAAGGAAGATCTTCTTTCTTCTCCAATTTGCTGGGTAACTTCTTAGCTCAGTTTTAAATAAGGGTTTTTGGATGTCCGGTTTTTTTGCTTTCAGTTGTACCATTTGATTGATTTCATGTAATAAATCATATACTTTCAGTAGTTGGCTTCAAACCTTTATTTATGTCATCTCAATTAAATTTAACTTTTACACTTCACTTTTAAATGCGGGCATCTTGCTATTGGTATTACTAATATCCTGTATGGTGGTTGGTAATTGCCCGTGGGCCCGGCCCGAGTGTGTTGATATTACTTCTAAAATTTGCATTTTTATGGAATGTTTTGGTTTTTTTTGTCTTCCTAACTACTTGTTCATCGCTAACAGGATTTGAATTTTACTTCTAAAGCTTGTAACTGCTTAGTGTGAAGTTTTCCTTCTATCTTGGAGGATTTCCCATTCCTCCAGCTGATAATGGATAGATCTTTAGCTGCAATCAATTATTTTGTATGTTGAATCTTCAAAAGCTTGTTATTTTGTCATAGGATTAGGAGGATGTGTTGAACTGATTAAGCTGCAAGTCAGTGTCGTTAACTTGATGGGAGTATCTGATTGTCTCAAAATTGAGTTTTGGAGATCCACAGGAGGGATGATTTGGTTGGCTCTGTTGGTGTTGCTATTATCACAAGTGAATGGAAAGGGAGCAGCGGAAGCTTCTAATTACTTAGTCGGGCTTGGAAGCTATGATATTACTGGGCCGGCTGCTGATGTCAACATGATGGGATATGCTAACATGGAACAGATTGCATCAGGCATCCACTTCAGATTGCGAGCCCGTACCTTCATTGTAGCTGAACCTCAGGGGAGGCGTGTTGCTTTTGTGAACCTTGATGCTTGCATGGCCTCACAGCTTGTAACCATCAAAGTTCTTGAGAGATTGAAGGCTAGGTACTCATGCCCTCCTTAACTGGATCTGTCAAGCATGACAAGATGCAAAAACTTAGCATCTTGTTATGTTAACTGGATTCAGTTTCATGGTTGATAGTGTAATAAGCACTATTCTTGTTTGATTACAAATTTTGTGGTATCTGCTGCTTTTGCAGGTATGGGAACCTTTACACAGAACAAAATGTTGCTATTAGTGGGATTCACACCCATGCTGGCCCTGGTGGTTATCTACAATACGTAGTGTATATTGTAACATCTCTTGGTTTTGTCCGTCAATCATTTGAAGCTCTAGTTGATGGGATTGAGCAAAGTATCATACAAGCTCATGAAAACCTCCGACCTGGATCAATATTTGTCAATAAAGGTAAGATGATGCTGATTTCTTCTGTATCTTTTGCTGGATAATGAGACATAGGGTTGCAGCTTTAGTTTTCTCCTATTACATCTTAAAAATTGTTCATCATGTGTCATTTTACTTTTTGTTCTGATGGTTGTTTGCCGTCCTCTTAGTTGTTTATTGCATTCTGTTTATGCTATTATGTAACGGAGTTGCTAAGTGCTGCCAGGAGAAAGTATATTGGGTAAACATACTGTTTACCTACTTGAATTAGCATGCTGATATTTAGTCTTTTCTTTGATCTTATTCGTCTGGACTATGGTGTTTTTTTTTTTAAAAAATATCTGTTACTGTTATATTTATTACTAGTATTATTTAATCAGCTTTTTTTAGTGGATGGGTTGTGTGCATTTGACTAAATTGCTCAAATACTGGTGTTTTTGCTTCTGCTTGTGTTCTTTTCAAGTTTTACAACGGTAAAAAAAACTATATATTCCATGGCAGAAACTTTAACGGTTCTTGGGTTATTAACAAGTTCTTCTCAGCATTATACTAATTCAGTTTTGGCTGTCAGGGGAGCTACTGGATGCTGGTGTGAATCGTAGCCCTAGTGCTTATTTGAATAACCCTGCTGGGGAACGTAGTAAATATAAGTATGATGTTGACAAAGAAATGACCCTTTTAAAGTTTGTTGATGATGAATGGGGTCCAGTAGGCAGCTTTAATTGGTTTGCAACTCATGGAACTTCTATGAGTCGAACTAACTCTTTGATTAGTGGGGATAACAAAGGAGCTGCTGCACGGTTTATGGAAGATTGGTTCAATCAGAAAAGTACTGAAACACCAAACTTTAACATATCTCAAGTGCGTGAACTTCCCCGAAGAGTCTCAAACATCATACCAACTGTTCCTGGAAAGCGTAAGTGATCTTTTCCTTTTCCATATTACGAATTATCACAGTAGAGCTAAAGTGCTGAATTGTAATTACTAGTAATTATACTTACATTGCACTTTCCTCTGTGAATTTTGCACCTTTTATGTGAATCGATTGGGTTTGATTTCCTTTAAACCTCAATATTATCTGGATTAACATTAACCATGGACTTGTTTGACACGTGCTATTCTAGTCCCGTTATTGAAGTAATCAAACACATTGTAACACGATTTAACTAAGTTTCCTGTCCTTAGCTGCTTCTTTTTTTTTGATAGGTAAAAGGAAATTTTATTGGTAACGTTCAGTAGTAAGCTAGTACTGAATGGGAACAGCCAATACAAAGCAGGGAATCCAATTAATTCTGAAGGATTCCTAAGAGTCTAAAATTACATCCGAATCATTTTCAAAAACAGCAGTGCACCAACTTTTCAAATAATGGATACATCTGTGTTTAACTAAATAAACGTTTTTCTCCTTTCTGTCAAAGCATCTTCGGTTTCTTCAAGCCAAATGCTCCACGTTATGCACAATGGAATGGTCATCCATATCTTTTTTTGTCGCTTCCTCATTCTTTAGTTCTTCCAGCTACAGGGAACTTGTCTGGCGTTTGCTTGCGTAACCCATTGAACTTTGTACAGGTTAAATCTGCCACACAATACTTGCAATGTAGTAATAAATGGTTCACTGACCCCCTTCCTCTTTTCACAAATAGCAACTGTGACATACATTAAATCCTCTTGTCTGCAGCTTATCCTGCGTCAACAGGCCTCATGTGCAGCCACCCAGCCAAAACAAGGAACTTTCACTGGAGCCTTTGTCTTCCAAATCATTTTCCATGGCCATTCCACACTACTTCCATAAATGCCAGTCATACTCCTTACCAATATTTGGTAGCTTAACTTAACGGTAAATTTCCAGTCTCTGGTGCCTTTCCACACCAAAGAACCATACTGCAGGCTATCCAAAGCAATGCTGTCAGCAATCTTCAGTAACATCTCCACCCTTTCTATCTCCCAGTCGTTAAAATTCCTTCTGAATTCAAATACCCATGAGCTACCATTCCAGTAGTTAGCTCAGCGGTCGTGCCGTTTTTGTTAATACTGTCCTTAGTTGCTTTACCAGACTCCCAATCCTCATGGAGGTTGGGGAGAACAGTTGTGGTGGTTGAAGTAGAGAGATAGGGTGTTTTTAGGTGTTCGGGAGGGAATGTGGTGGTTGGAGGAAGAGGTAATTGCAGAAGGTTGAGGTGCCAAAGCTAATAGGTTTATTGAATTTGATGGACTTTGCTGGAAAAGACCTGAACTCAAAAGTCTTGCGAAACATGTCGGTTGATTAACATAGGACTCTGAATCATATCTATGAGAACTGGAAGGTTTTTTCCCCAACATGTATGACTTTTATCAAGTAGTCGTGTCTAACTGTAAACATAATTATCAATGCTTCGTTAGAAATTCCCAGGATTGACTATTTACCTAGACATTGGAGTTAATGCTCGGGTTGTTTGAATTGACAGGAGAAAAAAAATCAAAGGGGCAAAAGTTGAAAAAAAATGGAAAGGTTGTTTAGCTATTTTGTACGGAAGAGTTAGGAAATAGAAGTATATTCCAACTACCACAAAATTGGACAAAATAGGAAACTTAAACTCTTTATGCTTTGCTAAATACTTCTAGGCAAAAAGTAATTGCTGAGTTTGTCTCCCCTTTGCAGGACTTAACATAGTTTATAAGAATAGTTGTACCCCTCGACTTCCATCCTATTTATCATCAAAAGAAAATAAAATACCCCTTTTATTCTAAAATATTTGACCCTTTTCGTCTTCGGTTCTTTCAAAGTTCTTGATGTCATTTCTTAAATGGAATATTTTTCCTTCGTAAAGAGTTCATATTACTTCTTCTATTCCATATGAATTTATATGACATAGTTCATATTACTTCCTCTATTCCATATGAATTCATATGACATTCTTTCTATTTAGGGACGTCCTAAAATGTCTCGATAAGAATCGAGTTAGTCGGTTAGAGAACCAAGACTTGGATAAAGAACTTAAAGAAATGCTGATAGCAAAAACAAAGATTGAACAAGAAACAGAAAACAATAAATAAAGGATATATGGAAATTCTAGAAAAGACTTCAAGAACAGAAGAAAGGGTGGAAAGTGAGGAAGAAAGAGATGTAGAAATAGAAACAACTTCAGAAATGAAGTTGACTAAACAGGAACAAGAGGGATCCACTGAAGAAGAATGCAGCTGAGGTATCCTAAAAGATCGGTAGACTTGAACCTTGTTCCTACATGACCTGATCAATTCGATCAGGCACTCGCCATCTATTTTCATTGTTCAAATCTTTGACCACACGAAAACACCGCTGTTCAACTCTTTGACAACATGAAAAAACCAAAAGCTCTGCCCTCCCTCTCTATCTATCCAAGGGATGGAAGGGCAGAGGCCTTTGGTGTCCCNAGTCAAGAATTGGGGCCTCACAATTACTAATAAACCTAACTCTTATCGCTTTTCTTGAATACCTTGAAGTGATCTAAGTATTCGAAAATAGTTTATTCTTACCACCTTATGTTGAGTCTTGAAGGTTAAAAGAATAAATCCAAGAGTATCCACACACAAGAGTACAAGAAGAATCTCTATAATAAATCTAAGTCTAAAAACAAATAAGACACCCTATATATAGGTAGGAGAGATCACGAAATTAAGGCTAAAAAAGCAAGAAAATAAAGTCTTAAACTACTTTGGACAACAAGTCCAACTACTTTAGGAAAAGGAAAAACACTAAAAAACAAAAACCAAGTCAATCTTGCAAAGTAATTTCAATAATCTTAAGAAAACGAAAACATAACCTTACTACCTAGGAAAGCAATAAATCTTGTACCAAATATATGGAAATAAGTTAAAGCCAATCTAGGATAGGATCTTGAAAGTCCCAAATCAATCTTGGATAGGATTTTGAAAATCTGGGAAATCTTGAAGGCAACTTGCAAGCAACTTGGCACCAACTTGCACTGAATTTCTAACACGTCTATTGTATCCTTCTTGGGCAGCAAGTAAGTCCTTTTTAAGTTATAAAAACGTGAATTTATGTAGGACTTCATGGGCTGCAAGTTTTGATACATTTTAGGTGCGAAATTGGTCCAAAAATGGACTGATTTGGACCTTCTTCAAAGAATGTCTCTTGAGCTCCAATCCACCTCTTCTTGGACATTAATTTGGGCCATAAAATAATTGTAGCACCTTGCTGATTTATATCATTTATCCCGGAGCTCTTACTCCCAATTAACAACTTCTTTATTTGCAGTTGAAGTCCAATGACATTGTTTTGCAACTTTTTAACTTAAGATCTTGTTAAAGGCCCTCTTTGAGATTCCAAAGCTTTATCCTTGTCCTTGAATAGAGTTGAGGTTCCTAGGATGCTATCATTTCCCTCTTCTTGAAGAAAATTCGTCCTCGAATTTCGGCCTTGCAAGAAAAAGAAGACATGCCCTAGTAAATGGCATCCACTAATCTAAAAAATTGTAGGAATAAAACAAGATAATGACCATGTGTCCACTTAACTCAATTAAGCATGATAGGTATAAATACTTCCCTATAAAGCATATGGACAACATCATCCCAATAAAAATATACCAACTCAGATAAATATAACAAAAATCTCTCTTAGATGCACTAAGGAATGAGACTTGTATGTCCAATTGAATTTTGCCAATAAGTAGTCCAAAATTGTGTATGACAAAGAAATTACAAAAAATTGGCCAAGCATCCATTTAACCAAGTATCTCTACAACTTGTATCAAATAAGACACTTTTATGATATAGCATGTAAGCTATTTAAAGAAGCACATAAATTCTCAAGAAGGCTAGAAGAACCCATAAATCCAAATAGAAATTTCATTACATTACGATCATAACTTTTCCCAATAATATTCCCAACATCAGTGGATTCTAAACAATTTCTCAAACTGTCACAAAATGAGTCATAGATAGGTTCAAGAAAGTGTATTTGATCACTAGCGTCACAATAATCATGCATATCCTCTTTACTAGTAGCAAACACTTTTACAAGTTCATAATCAATATGACTTGAAGAATGACTCCCCATCACATAACAAAAATCACATTCTAGCAATTTATCACATGAAAATCGTTAGACACTTGAATAAGAGATGAAGAAACATTTAACGCATTCGCAAGCCTCTTCTCATATATTTCATGCCTCTTTCCACCAAGTTGGAATACATAATCATTTATGTCATACTCAATTTCAAAAGGAAGCAAATTACTCTTGCACTTGAATTTAGATATTACAGTTAAGGACTTGATATGCATCAAAATATCATCATCCTCAAAAATAATGAAGTCACCAACATAAGAAATAAGAGTACAGTTCATTTCCTCCAAAGATACCTTAGGTGTTCTAGAAAGCCCAAGAATGCGAATAAACCAATTATACATACTATACTTGGGCTTATTTACTAATGTAACATCATCACCTTGTATTCTTTTATGCATTGGTCCAACTTAGCAATTGTCACGACCCCAAATCCACTATAGGTCGTGATGGCGCCTAACGCCGCCGTCAGGCAAGCCAACGCTGATTGATCCACTTAATTACTCATTTTTATTCCTTTTGAGCTCATATTTTTCATTAATTAAATAGTATGAAACAGAATTTACAGGATGAAACAATGATAATTACGTGAACTACCATACTAAACATCCAGTAGGAACTCCCAAAACCCGGTGTCACAAGTGCATGAGCATCAACTAGGAAATATGATAAAATACAACATTTGTCTGGAATACAAATTAGACAGGCGAATGTAAATAACTCTGATGGAGACTCTTTGTGCTGCGAACTCGTAACATGGGATGCAGCTCACCTAAGTCCCCGCAATAGCCGCGCCTCTGCGTCCACAAGACCACTAGACATATATGTACCTGCACAAAATGTGCACCAAGTGTAGTATGAGTACGTAAAACACGTGTACCCAATAAGTATCTAGTCTAACCTTGAAGAAGTAGTGACGATGGGGTCGACTTCGACACTTACTATGGGCTAACAATAAAATACCGAAATTATAATTAAGCATGGATTATGTAAATACAGCTGAAAACTCAATAACAAGAAATAGATAAACAATTCTTTCACTGATAGTAAATCCCAAATTAATTTCCATCATTTAACAAATTAATCTCTCAAGCCAATGAAACAATATCAATTATAATTGGACTCCAAGAATTATTACGCACGAATTATGCCGAGGTCGTACGGCCCAATCCACCATACAAATATATAAACTGTGCACTGCCGAGGGTCGAACGACACGAACCATAGATGCATCTATCTGCTACCGAGGCGTTCAGCCCGCTCCACGAGAAGAGAAAATACTTTATAAGCAACCGATTCAAGATTATTAGGAGGCTAATATTCAAAGAAACACCAATTCTCATTAACGGTCAAGTGACCCGTCCAAAACTCAAGGAAATGAAATTTAAACTTTTACAATTCCTTTATCAAGTTCCAATATGATTTAAGCGATTAAATTAACAAGTAGGGTGCAAACATCGCAAGTATAGTATGATTTGGGTCCTAGACTACCTGGACATAAGCATAATTAGTAGTTACGTACGGACTCTCGTCACCTCGTGCGTACGCAGCCCCCACAAATAGAAGCACATATTAAATCAATTCACTTATGGGGTTAATTCCCTCTTACAAGGTTAGAAAAGATACTTACCTTGCTCCGAAGTTCCATAACCGGCTCCAAAGCTTTTCTAACAACTCAAACCGGCTCCCGTCGCTCCAAAACTAGGAAATAAATGTGAAATTCTATGAACATATACTCCGATACTCATAATAAATCAATTTATAACAATTTCTAACTCCGCTCGGAAAATTGATAAACTCACCCTCGGGCCCACGTGCCCGGATTCCGAAAATTTCCGAAGATAATCATTACCCATAACACTACGAACCCAAATATATGATTTATTCCCAATTCCATGTCCAATTTCGTTGTCAAAATCCAAAAATACCAATTTCTAAGTTTTCCTACAAAATCCCAAATTTCTACTAATTTCTATGTTTAAATCCATATATAAAACCAAGTATTTAACTTGTAATAGGTGGGAATCACTTACCTTGTGATGGGTGACGAAGAAGCTCCTCCAAAATCGCCCCTAGCTCGGCTCCCATGGAAGATTGAGATAAAATGAGCCAAAACCCGTTTTGGCAAATTTATACACTGCCCAGGCGACCCTTCTTCGCGTTCGCGTGAAACGTCTCGCATTCGCGTGAAACGTCTCGCGTTCGCGAAGGCCAAATGCCACTGCCTCAAAATTCCTCTTCGTGTTCGCGTCACTTACGCCACGTTCGCGAAGCCTCAGACCCCTGCCCCTTCGCGTTCGCGGTCCAAGAGCCGCGTTCGCGAACGCCAACCGGCTCCAGGCCCAACTCGCCCTTTCCTTCTACGCGTTTGCGATCGCCCCTTCGCGTAGGTTCCTCAAGCCCTTTTCCGCGTTCGCGACCCCTGGGTCGCGTTTGCAACAACAGCAACAACAACCCAGTAAAATCCCACTAATGGGGTCTGGGGAGGGTAGTGT
>AWOL01S0065885.1:41820-56173 GCA_000715115.1 Nicotiana otophora
GAATAGGTGGATCATTAGTATGGGTTGGGTGGGTTTAAATTAGAACTGGGGTGGGTCCTTTCTATCCAAAAAGGGCCAGCCATGTGTCCTTTTTAAGATGGAACCAAGCCATTTAATGGGTTGGGGGGCAAATATGATCCAAAAGTATGACGGTAGGGGTAGTTATACTAATAAATTGAAAAGAAGGGTAGATATAGCTTATTTCCGACAGTAGAGGGGGTGTCATCTAAGAAATTGAAATGAAGGATAGATATAGCTTATTTCCGACAGTAGAGAGGTAAATGTGACATCTTTCCATTAAAATAATGCATTTATCATCCTTGAAATTTCTGCCAAATTGTTCAGTATCACCTAGGGCATCTAGAAAGAAAGATGTTTTTTCTGGTGATTTCTTATGCAGAAGATTCTTAGATTTCTTCTCACACTTCACATAAATCTTCTTTTTATGCACAAAACAGAATTCAGTACCATGGCGGGAAGACGTCTGCGAGATGCTGTGAAGATGGTGCTCGCAAGTGGGGGTACCAAGGAGTTTGATAGCAATATTCATGTTGTGATAGCTGGGTTGACTAATACATATTCGCAATATATAACGACCTTTGAGGAGTACCAGATACAGAGATATGAGGTCAGTTGATTAGATAATACAGTGCATTATATTATAAATGTTCAGAGGAAGTCTTATATAATTGCACATTAGTACAGCCTTCTATACTCGTTGTACATTACTAAACCTAAAGCAATTAAACCCTCTATCCCCATCCAATTTGAAGAATCAAGGAAAAAATAAAAGGAATTGGTATCCCATAAAGTAAGGTTGTAAATACAGTCAACAATAAAACTGACTCCAGCGATATCTATTCACAGTGAGATTAAGCATTAGGAAAATGGATTTTCTTGTGTGGGAAATAAAACGTCTATGATTCTCATTTCATAAAAAAGCTTCTTTATACGGCACACTCCTATGACTACACCTTGATGCTCTTCAAACTCTGAAATCTAGGTTCGTCATTTTAGTTGCAATCGCTCTCTGCTGCTAGCTTATTTTCCCCCGGTCTTATTAGGCAGTCTGTCAATATATCTGGAGAAGATCTCTGAGGAGTTGATTTGTTATCAGAATGTTTGTGGTTTTAGCAACACCAAAAATTTGTTTTTCTGCTTTTCTCTTCTGAAATTAGGACATTATGGCTAAAAATTAAAGAATCTCTTTTGGCATGTTAATATCATCGGTTGGTTGTCCCTTGGAACTAGCATTTCAAATGTTCAATAAGTTGCTGTACTGTTGATCTAAACTTTCTTTGTGAATTTTTTTTAGGGTGCGTCTACACTGTATGGTCCACATACACTTAGCGCTTACATCCAACAGTTCAAGACGCTAGCAGCTGCTCTCATCACAGGACAGACCTTGCAAGCAGGCCCTCAACCCCCTAATTTGCTAGGAAAGCAGATAAGCTTGTTGCCGCCAGTTGTAATGGATGCGACACCACTTGGTTCCAAATTTGGGGATTTAATTACCGATGTTCCTCAAAGTTCCGCCTTCAAGAGGGGTGACCTTGTCACTGTTTCTTTTTGGTCAGCATGCCCCAGAAATGATCTCATGACTGAGGGTACATTTGCTCTTGTTGAGATTCTTCAAGGAAAGGACACTTGGGTTCCTGCTTATGATGATGATGACTTCTGCCTTCGCTTTATATGGTCAAGACCTGCTAAACTCAGCACTCGAAGTAAGGCGACAATCGAATGGAGAATACCGGATTTAGCTGCTTCAGGTGTATATAAAATCAGACATTTTGGTGCTGCAAAGGCTCTTTTGGGTTCAGTTAAGCATTTTACAGGTTCATCTAGTGCTTTTGTGGTTGCCTGAAAAGAACCTTGGGGAATTTTCTACGTCATCCAAATTATGTGGTTTCAAATATATTACTACTATATAATTATAATAAGAGACGAATCATTCGTTGTCTTCCAACCATTTCCATTGGTTTTCATAAACCAGCTTGCTAGTTTCGACTTACTTCTACCATATCTTCAGACGGTGATTTAACACAACAACAACAACCCAGTAAAATCCCATTAATGGGGTCTGGGGAGGGTAATGTGTACGCAGACNTATATCTTCAGACGGTGATTTAACACAACAACAACAACAACCCAGTAAAATCCCATTAATGGGGTCTGGGAAGGGTAATGTGTACGCAGACCTTACCCCTATCCCGAAGGAGTAGAGATGTTGTTTTCGAAAGACCCTCGGCTCCAAAAAAAAACAAAGACAAGGACAAAAAGAGAGACAATATTAGTATCACAACAACACTCATAGGATAAATCGGAACACCATGAAATCTAGAAGAAAGATGCAAAGCAAAGACAATATTAGTAAATATTAGTATCGCCACAACAATCATGAGAAAAATAGGAACACCGTGAAATCTAGAGGAAAGATGCAAAGCAAAAGCGATAGCTAGTAAATAGGACATACACTAAAAAGCGAAATAGTAAGCCACAACATTGCCACTATCTATCTTAGACAAAACCCCTAAATGGCTAGTCCCACAATGGTACGAAGTAAGGCACGATTCAACTATCTCCTAACCTACAACCTTAATACTCGACCTCAAGACGGTGATTTAAGCGAAACGTAATCTGACAAGTACTAGGAGTTTTTACCATTTTGTCTCTTGTTTTTTTTATCTTGAGGAGAAATTAAGCAACCTGACTCTTTTAACCAAAATTCTCTTTTGCACTTCGTCCTCCACCTGTTACAGAAGTTGTATGTACCATGTGAAGCTTGAAAATGCTATATTGATGGCTACAATGATGAGAAAGGCAATGTAGTATTTAACCTATAAATACTAGCTAGGAGACTTACTGAGTTTTTCTCGCGGAAGCTGATTGTCTGTTTCAACCACGTCTTAAATTACCGGTCAATTCAAAGTGAAAAATTCATTGGTTTCGACAACCTAAATATCCCCTCAGAGATGCAAAGAGTTTTTTTCATAAACCCTAGCCGTCGTCATATAGAATGGAAAAGCGTTGTCTTTTCCAACACCTATAATGCGGTTATATATAGGTTTTAGGAGGAGCACTAGCTAATGGGCTAAGGGGCCAATTAGCACTCCTTTTGGATGGATCCGGCCCAATAGCTTTTTCCAACATCTCCTACTAACACACAAGAAAGTGTGCTAACTCCACCAAGCTAAGGAAAATATACTCTCCTTTAAATTCTGTTGCATCATTTCATACTAGATAAATAGACTGTGCGACCAACATACTATGAGAGCACGTCTATACATCTATTAGGAATATATAGCTTCTCGTCGTCATGAAAATTTTCAAGTAGATCATACAAAGTGTGCTCAGTTCCCTAGATCACTTGAATTACATCGATACCTTCTCGAAATCTCATGTATCATAGTTTCTTGTGTTCACAATCATGACCCGTAAGTCATAAACCGGTACCAGCAAACACTACGAAATGAGATTCCATCAATGATCTTCCTCTTCTCACGAGTCTGTTAACTTGAATTCAATTCGCTTTTCTTGTCATGCTCCGCCAAACCGAATCTCTCATGGTCATTTGGTAGTATACTAAGATAGCGAACATCGAATCAAGCTTTCAACCACTGATATGAGTCGTGAGGGTACTCAATTTGGGGTCTCACACAACAATAAGTCGAGATAAAACTTATGTTAACCGTTTTGGTCGACATTTACACACATTGTATGAAAACATGTGCTACAACATTTTCTCCTTTCCCATGGAGTGTATGTCTTTATCTTACAACATAATGTTGTACAAATGATATTCATATACCATATTGTTTACCCGTAAAATAGTACAGTTGAATTTATATGTAGTTTCTAGACAAATAAATTAATTTGATCCTGAAATAATAAAATAATCGAAGAATTATGCAATACTTAGCCTTAGGATATAGACGAAACAGCAGAAGCAACAGTTCCGGGAACAAGGTTTCCGGGCACAACAACAACGAAATCAAAAAGTAAGAAGATAAGATTGTATTGAGCTTTGTATAGAATGTAGCGTAAGTTTGCCAGAAAATTCGTGTCCTTTACAATGACAACTGAGCTCACTATTTATAGCTATGAAGGAGGTCCTATGATCGTGACCTTCTTTAATGTCAATTATGAGGGGCATTGATAAAGATGTAACGATGAACATAAATGCCAAATTCCCTGTAACGGGTAATTGCTCTTAATTCCATGAAATATTCTCTACTAAATGCTACCGGACGAAGAGCATTTATCACACCTTTATGAGTGTTATTCTTTCCGGTGACAAACGAAAGGGTTGCCTTCGGTCTTTGGCCATCCCCCCGTCTTGGGTTCCACGTGTCCCTTTTTTGGACGGCCACATGTCATAGCATATTTTACCATATACAGATAATTTTCTCTAAAGGCTTCTGACGGTTGATTAGACGCACGTCTCTCCGTATTTAATGCCCGAACACGCGTCATCCCATGATTCAGCACAACTTTTACCAATTATCGAGGTAATCATGGCCATGAATTTAGCCGCCAAAACTTTTACTTATACGTATCAACTTTCTCCCTTATACTTCATAATTTTTCAAGCTTCCCTTATCTAACTTGCATCTTGCTCTTCATTTTTTTTCTAATTCTCTTCTAACGAAAAACTTTCTCCTTCTTCCATACAATGGCTTCTTCCTCAAAGCGTAACGGTTTTTCAAAAAGCAAGAACAAGGCCGAGGACTCTGCTCCTCCAACAGTGGGCTCCATTATCCCTAGAAGTCTTATTACCACAAAAGACTTCGAAGAGAAATTCCCTACTGCTAACTCTCGTACATGGGTCGTCAGTAGGTATCCTTCTTCCATACGTCCTTTTAGCATTCCTGTTGTGATGGAAGATTGCCGTTGCCATGACTTGGATATTACTGCTCCTGATCTATCGGAGCGAGTCACCCTACCCAAGGAGGGTTTTACATATTTTTACATGTATCCCTTTACTTTGGGTGCGTTCTCTTTGAGCGGAGAGCTTGACACCGTGATTGTAGATTTTTGCCTCTGCTACCAAGTGTGTTTGGCACAAGTAAGTCCTTCTGTGTGTAGGACAGTTGCTTGCCTTCGGCGTTTGTGCCAGGATACTGGAGAGGAGCTAACCTTAGCTCATATGATGAATCTCTATTTTCCCAAAATCTTCCGCGGGGGAATGATAAACCTCTCCAAGCATTGCCACCATGCTCTATTGTCTAGCATGGATGATGACAACGACCGTGGGTGGATGGAACGGTTTGTTGCAGCTGCCACCAACGACATCATTCCGGCAACGGCTCCATCCTTTTCGGGCGCTTGGAACCACACTTGTAAGCTCTTTGTTTAGTATTTCCTTTTACTAAATATTTTTCTATAGCCGTATTGATCCTCCATCCTTCTCCTATTTCAACAACTCGATGGATCCCACCGGTGGTTGAAGGTTTGGACCGGTAGGTACAAAAGATCTTGGACGTTACGACGCCTGAGACTCGCTTGTGAAAAGAACTGGCCCCTAAATACGGGTGGAAGGCCAAGAATCATGGTAATTCAAACTCACCTTGTTTCATTTTTTCATGTGAAGAACTTGATTGATCCCTTCTAACCTGTCTATGAAATTAGGTCTACCCGCGGGCTCTGTTGCTGTTCCCGAGGAGGATGTCTTGGTTGATCCCGCTGATGCAACGAGACTGCTTGAGGAGGCGCTTACTCGAACAGGTGGCTCCGGGCCTGCTTCGGGAGCAAATGTTTCTTTACGGAGTCCCTGACTGGAAGATAAACAACCAAAAAGAAGATGCTCTTCTGCAGCCGGGGAAAAGAATAAGAGGGCGAGGACCGATGCCCCCGAGTCATCTCCGGTAGCGATGGTGACTGGCCCTCCTTCCGGGCCGGTCATAGACACCGTGACCATCGACGATGATGAAGAAGCTAGTGATGAGGGAGCTTCTGTACATAGAAGACGATGATCCTCATTGTCTCAAATGGATGCTCGACCTGTTGAGAGAGTTACACCAACCGAGGATGATGCCTCAGCACTTTGGGGAGAGTTTGATTTGGTAGATAATGTCAATTCCCATTTTCAGGGCCCCAATTGCTGTGCCCGATACTGGGGGGCTGAGTACCGGGTCCCTGCCGTCTTTGGTTGGCGAGCATCCAACAACCAGTATTGCATTTGATACTGCTGCTTCTCACTCTTCAACTCCATCAGCTTCATCTCCATCTTCACCAACACCAACAACTGCTACATCGCTTCCATCTTCATCCACTCTTCCACCAGCAATTGCTACATCATCTCCACCAGCCGCACCTGACCATGAAGAAGGTGTTCCTATTCCACAATCTCCAGTTCATGGGAATTTGGGAAAAAATTATGCTGCCCCTTCTGAAGATCCACAATGGAGGAGGAATGTTACTCTTTCGGTCTCTACCGGATGCAACTTGCTATCCCGGCCGGTGGAGCTTGCTAATTATCTGAAGCCTTTAGCTTCAGAGAAAGATTGGGAAAAGATTCAGGCACTCTCGGGAGAGTGTTTGTTGAACAACTCCATGCACAACGCCGCAACGGTACGTTCCTTTCTTCCTTTATTACTCCTTCTATTTTTGGGTGTGAACATATCCTGAATTTTACCATTCTTACTTTGTAGGCCAACTTTCTTGCTTCCGAGGGACTTCAAAGTTTGATTCATGAAAAGGAAGAGATTACCTCCGCACGGGATCAGCTTTTGGCAGAGCAGGAGCAACATGTCGCTCGCCTTTCGGAACTAGAAGCCAAAGCTGTTGAAGCTGTTGTATTGGAAGCTCGTTTGCGGCAAAGAGAGGAAGAAGTGGTAACCCTTAGCCAAGAAATTGGCCCGCTAAGGGTTAGATTTGACGAAGCCAGGGCCAAATGGGTTGAAGTCCATAACGTCGTTCTTGCTGCAACCGAACGCGAGACTGCCTCCTCTGAAAGAGTGATCAACTAACTTAGAGGCAGCCTTGAACTCTAAAATTGAAGAGCTTGCTACTACGGGGGCGAAACACGCCCAACTGAAAGAGAAGTATAGGAAAACTATCGAGCATAATAGGCTTTTTAGTTCAACTGTCCGCGACCTTGATGTTAGCCTCAAATCTGCTAGGTCCGCCCGGGAAAACCTTTCTGCCGAGGTAACCCAAGTCAAAGAAGAACTTAAGCACCGAGCGACTTCCCTTGTTGTTGAGAAAACTTAAGCGATGTACAGCATGAGGATAAAAAACTTGGAAGAGGCCAAAGCTGGTGTCATTGATTTTGATGCCTAAATTCCTAAGGCCCGTGAACTTTAGTTAGCTGCTAAAAGTGGACTCCGAGCGAGGTCTGATGTACCTGGTCCTTCTGGTTCCGGTTTCGAGTTCTCGGGAACTGAAGAAGAATCGGAGGATGATGATGCTGAAGGCCAAAATGGTGAAAATGTTGAGCCATCGATGGGTCCGTCTACTTCTCCCGGGGGCGCGGACACTTCTCTTCCTCCTGGTTCCGGAGATACTGCAGTTTAGCTTTTCTTTTCTTTTTCCAATTCTTGTACCTGTGCCATTTTGACATGTTTTTATAAATAAAAACATCTTTTGCTCAAGTATTGTTTGAGTCTTCCTTTCGTTTGAATATTCATGCAAGTCTTTAATCTTTGCATTTTCTTCCTTTTAAGAATTTTGCGCAAGCTTTTTCGCGTCTTATTATGTGAAGCATTAGGTGTATTCTCCCCGAAAGCATTTTTGGCTCTGAGCATCAGCCCTTTTTTGTGAGGACTTTGATAAGTATTTGCACAAGTTTACTTTTTGCGTCCTTTTGTATACGACTTCAGGTGTATCTTTCCCTGAAAGCATTTTTGATTTCAGACATAAATTCTTCCGGAACCAACCCTTTAACGTGAGTGTTTTTATAAGAGAGGGCCCTCTTATGTTTACGTTGCTCTTGAAGAGGACGTCTCATGTTCATTACGACACTAGCATTTGAAGTACTTGTTTAACTTTCAAATGACAAAGTTTATTCATCGTTCAGACAAGAAACAAGATGAAAACAAAAGAATTTTATTTTATTCCTTCTATTTTCAAAAAGTACATACATAAGCATTTGCTATGCTGAAAAGAAATTGCCATTACTTGTGGCTAACTTGTACAACTTGTTTTACGGGGCTGGCCGCGCAGTCCCCGATCCCGATGATACAATTGTATTTCCGGTTTTTCGTTTTCCGGTCGACGTGGCAGTCATTATTGCCGTATCCTCATATCATTCCCCCCAGTGTTCGAATGTGAAGAGTGCGAATTGGAACACTGGAAGTCTTTTATATTCGAAGATTCCACTAATGCATTGCTAGATAATCCTTAACTTGGTAACACACTTTACTTCCCCTTAGGAATTTATGCTATCGAGCAAAGGACTATCTAACAATACTCTAGTGGTTTGTGCTCGTGAACGATTAGGTAACCTTTGCTCAATAACAAACTTAACTTCCCGGTGGAAATTTTCTATAGAGCAAAAGATTATCTAACCATCCCCGAGTGGATCTTTGCTTGTGTGCCTTGCTATTAAAGGTCTTATTGCTGCTGTCTTCGTAGTATGCTTTCTATTGCTGCCTCGTTAAAAACCTTGCTAGAAAAACCCAATTGGGACAAAAACTGAACGAAGGAAAAAAGAGTGCAACACATACTTTCTAATGGGATAATGTTCATCAGCAATAATATCTTTTGAGGTGTGCCACGTTCCAATTGCTGGGCAACTTTTCTTCATTTTGGTTTTCCAACTCGTATGAACCCGGTGATAGCTGAAACCAGGTAAGGGCCTTCCCACGTTGCACCTAGCTTCCCCGCATTGAGCTCCCTAGTGTTTTGAGTTACTTTCCTTAGGACCAAGTCTCCTACTTTGAAATAACGGAGGTTGGCTCTTCGATTATAATACCTCCCCATTCTCTGCTTTTGAGCTACCATTCTTACATGCGCCAAGTCCCTGCGTTCATCGAGCAGTTCCAAGTTGTCTAACATTGCTTCGTTGTTCGATTCTTTATCTGCCTAGAAATATCTCAAGATGGGTTCCCTTACTTCCACCGAGATTAAAGCTTCTGCACCGTACACGAGGGAGAAAGGGGTTTCACCCGTGCTCTACTTGGCCGTAGTTCGATATGCCCATTGAACTCCGGGTAATTCGTCGGGCCAGTTACCCTTAGCCGCTTCCAACCATTCCTTGAGGTTTTGAATAATCACTTTGTTCATCGACTCCGCTTGACCGTTTGCGCTCGGATGGTAGGGTGAATATGTGATCCTCTTTATTTTTAAATCCTGGAGGAACTTTGTAATTTTTGCGCCGATAAACTGTGGCCCATTGTCGCATGCTATCTCTTTTGGTATTCTAAACCTGCAAATTATATTTTCCCACAAGAAATCCACCACTTCGCATTCTCCGATTTTCTGATAAGGACCTGCTTCCACCCACTTAGAAAAATAGTCAGTCAAAATTAATAGAAATCTTACCTTTCCGGGAGCCAGTGGCAGTGGTCCGACGATGTCCATCCCCCATTTCATGAATAGCCACGGGGACAGAATCGAATGTAAGGGTTCTGCCAGTTGATGCACCAGTGGTGTGTAACGTTGACACTTATCACATGTTCGTACGAAGTCTTTGGCGTCTTGTTCCATGTGGGGAAAATAATATCCTACCCTTACCAACTTCAGCACTAAGAAATTTGCGCCCTAGTGGTTGCCGCATATCCCTTCGTGAACTTCTCTCATGACATAGTTCGCTTTAGATGCCCTTAAACATCGGGCCAACGGGCCTTAAAAAGATTTTCTATACAATTGGCCTCTCTTGAAGCTATATCGCGCTGTTTTGGCGCGCAACGCCCGGGATAGTTTGAGTTCTTCAGGTAACTTCCCGTGTTCGAGATAATCGATGATTTCATTCTTTCAGTCCCACACCAGATTAGTCGAATTTACCTCATAGTAACTATCTGTATCCAGGACTGAGTTCATCAGTTGTACTACCGCCCTGGACTCCGATCCCTTTATTTTTGTCGATGATCCTAGGTTTGCCAATGCATCTATTTCTGCGTTATCTTCCCTTGAGATATGAGTAATTGACCACTCCCAGAATTGCTCTAACAGAGCCTGAACCTTTACCACGTATTGTTGCATGCGCTCCTCTTTGGTCTCGAAGATCCCGTAGACCTGATTCACCACCAGTTATGAGTCGTATTTGATTTCGATGACCTCAGAGTCAAGTTCCCGAGCCAATTCGAGCCCTGCAATCAAAGCTTCATACTCTGCTTCATTGTTAGTTAAATGGACCGTCTGATGACTTGCCTTAGGTTTTCCCCGAAGGCGTGATTAAGACTATACCGAGCCCAGATCCTTTTACATTGGAAGCTCCGTCCGTAAATAAGGTCCAAACCTCTAATGTCGATTCCGACACCATTACTGCTTCCTTGATTACCAGAGGCTATAATCCCGGACTGAAATCGGTCACGAAGTCAGCCAAGACTTGCGACTTAATTGCAGTCCTTGGTTTATATTCTATTTCGACGGCCCATTTGGCCAATCTATCCGAGAGCTCGGGTTTATGGAGGATGTTCCGCAAAGGAAAAGTAGTCACCACGACTATCGAGTGGCATTGGAAGTAGGGCCTCAGCTTCCGAGCATCGACTACGAGAGCTAAGGCAGTTTCTTCAAATGTGGGCAACGCGTTTCTACTCCTGTTAAAATTTTACTAACATAATAAATGGGAGATTGTGTACCTTCGTTCTCTTGGACTAAAACAACACTTACCGTGACTTCCGAGGCCGCGAGATAAACCGGCAACGTTTCACCTTCTTTTGGTTTTGAAAGCAATGGAGGGCTTGGCAAGTATTTCTTTAAATCCTTAAAAGCCTGCTGGCACTCCGGGGTCCATTCGAAATTATTTTTCTTTTTGAGAAGTGCGAAGAAACGATGACACTTTTTCGATGACCGGGAAATGAACCTGCTCAAAGCTTCCAATCTCCCCGTAAGCCTTTGGACTTCCTTCACGTTTGATAGTTGGTCCGGGATATCTTCTGTGGCCTTGATCTTATCGAGGTTTACCTCAATTCCCCTTTGTGATACCAGAAATCCCAGAAACTTACTAGAGCTGATCCCGAACGCGCCTTTCTCGGGATTAAGTTTCATATTATACTTCCTTAGGATGTCGAAAGTTTCTAGCAGATGTTTAAGATGATCACCTGCATTTAAAGACTTAACGAGCATATCATGTATATAAACTTCCATAGTTTTTCCTATTTGATTTTTAAATATTTTGTTCACGAGCCGTTGATAAGTGGCTCCGGCATTTTCCAACCCGAAGGGCATCACATTATAGCAATATATACCAAAATTTGTTATAAACGAAGTTTTTTCCTGATCCTCCGAGTTCATCTTAGTTTGGTTGTACCCGGAATAAGCATCGAGGAAACTCATTAACTCATGCCTGGCTGTGGCATCAATCATTTGATCGATGTTTGGAAGTGGGAACGAGTCTTTCGGGAACGCCTTGTTAAGATCTTTATAATCTACAGACATGCGAAACTTATTGTTCTTCTTAGGAACTACTACTACATTGGCTATTCAGTCTGGATATCTTAACTCTCGGATCGAACCGATATTAAGTAAGCGGATTACCTCTTCTTTGATGAATTTATTGCTGGCTTCGACAATCGGGCATTTCTTTTGTCTTACCAGAGGTATGTTGGGATCCAAGCTTAACTTGTGTACGACTACCTCTGTCGGGATGGCTATCATATCTTCATGCCACCATGCAAAATAATCAGCGTTAGATTTAAGGAATTTAATGAAGTCAGACCTGAGTTCCGGATGCAGTTCTATCCCCAAGTGGAATTTCCTTTCTAGGAATTCTTTGAACAATGCCACTTGCTCCAGGTCTTCTGCTGTGGACTTCGTTGCATCGGTCTCTTCTGGAACATGAAAATATCACGGCACCTGACAATATTCCGATGCCTGGCTAGCTTCATCTAGTTCGGGAGTAGGTTTTGGTCCATGTAATTATTATGCCACGTGTTCCTTTCCTTTGCTACTAGAGACCGAAATTATATTCATCTCCCTTGCCGCCAATTGATCACCCCTTATCTGCTTAATTCCTTCGGGCATTGGAAATTTCAGCAATTGATGATACGTTGACGGTACAACTTTTATCTCGTGCAACCATGGCCTTCCTAGAATGATGTTGTATCCCATATCACCATCTACTACTTTGAAAAGAGTTGTTTTTATTACTCCTTCAGCGTTCGTGAGTAATAAATTGTGGCCGGAATAATGCTTCTAGTGAGTTTAGCTTGCTCCAATATTCTCCATTGTATGATATTAGCTGAACTTCCTGGATCCACTAGAACATGTTTAATCTTAAAATCTAGCACATTTAAAGAAATTACCAGTGCGTCGTTGTGTGGTAGCAACAATCCGTCTGCGTCCTCCTCCCTAAAAGTGATATCGTCTTCCCGAAGACTTTTATATGCATTATTGATACTTTCATCTTCTTTGATGCTGAAAAAAGGTGACCTCGTTAATCTCGTTCCCTCCGAAGATCATATTGATTATTTGTCGCAGGGGATCTTCTCTTGCTTTCGAGGATTCCGCGTTGTCCCGGTTACGACCATAATTGTTCTTAGCTCGGTCACTCAAGAATTCTCTAAGGTGACCATTCTTTAATAATGTTGCCACTTCTTCCCGTAGGTGTCGACAATCCCCTGTCCGGTGACCATTCGCCCGTGATATTCACACCACAAGTTGGGATCCCTCTGGCTGGGATCAGATCTCATCGGTTGTGGGAACCGTGCTTCTTTGATGTTTCTCATGGCTGACACCAACTCCACTATACTGACGTTGAAGTTGTATTCTGATAACTTGGGGTAAGAAGGATCCCGCGATCCCGACACTTGTTTATCCTGCAGTGATCGATTTTTCCGACCGCGATCAGTCTTCCTGTCAACGACGAACCTGTCTGCTGTCCTAAAACCTTTGCTGCGGCCTTCGATCCGTTCATATGGAAAAAACCGGCCCCTCGATGTCTGTCTTTCCGCGTCATAATCATCCTTTGATTTTTCTCTGTTCTTTTCTCGTCCTTTGGTTGACGATGGAAAACCAACCTGATCATCTTCGATCCTTATTTTTGATTCGTACCGGTTGTGGACATCCGCCCAGGTCGTTGCTTGAAAATCGAGTAGGCTTTCTTTCAATTTCATGGAAGCGTCTGAACTTCTTGTATTCAATCCCTTGGTGAATGCTTCAGCCGCCCATTCATCCGGGATAGCCGGGAGCAACATTCTCTCATTCTAGATTCGGGTAACGAACTCTCGTAGCAGCTCGGACATCTTGAATATGTCGGCCTTTCTGGCCTGTATTTTTCTAGCCCCGGCATGAGCCTTGATGAAAGAATCCGCGAGCATTTCAAAGGAGTCTATGGAATGCTCCATAACAACGAATACCACGTCAAGGCTCCCCTCGTAAGGGTTTCTCCAAACTTCTTTAGCAACACATATTCGATTTTCTGAGGAACTAAATCATTTCCCTTTACCGCCATTATGTAGGTGGTAATATGCTCTTGGGGGTATGAAGTTCCGTCATACTTTGGCACTTCAGGCATTTTGAACCGCTTCGGGATTAACTCTGGTGCCATACTTAGCTTGTATGGCAATTGAGTATACTTTTTCGAGTCCGGACTTTTCAGCACTAGTGGTGCGCCCGGATCTGGTCCATGCGGGCGTTCACTTCCCTCATAAACCGTATAAGTTCATTCTTGAAAGGATCATTATTGTTGTTGAGGCCAGATCCGTTCCCCCTACCCCATCTGAGCCAATTTCACCCCTGGGAGTATTGTTGTCGACCCTCTCCGTTGGTTGATTCCTGGGAACCCCGGGAGGAATCGGATCTCGTATGTTTGCATTATTTGAAGCTCCTGACAGCGCCTGCTTCAACTCCGTCATAACCTTATCCTGTCACGTAAGGTGGCCTAGAATGATCACATGTTGCTCTTGCAAGACCCTTACCATGTCAATAACATGTTCCTCACCAGCATCATCGGGAGTGGTCTCTCGAACATGTCGAGGATATTGCCTATCATGCACCGATGTAGCGTCATTCTCCTCATTATGGGTGTCACTAATTGAGTCCTCGAAATGAGGCTGATCCCCTCGAATCTCCGGGTTGTGCATGTCGTTAACAGTGTTATCTTTCATTTCTTATAATTATTTTTTTCTAAGACAAAATAATCAAAACACGTTAGTAAAAAAAGCAAGGATCAATTTAATTACACGATTGTCTAGGCCCCACAGTGGGCGCCAAACTGTTTACCCATAAAACGGTACAGTTGAATTTATAC
>AWOL01S0065888.1:0-10326 GCA_000715115.1 Nicotiana otophora
AAATTTTTATATGCTTAATTTTTGTTTAGATTAAATAAATTGTTAAAAGAAATTGTTCATCCTCTTGAAATTTATCTTATAATAAACATACTCTCATTCCCGGAGGTACATAAGAAAAATGTCCTCCTTTCTTGTGGAACGGGCCGAAGCCTCGGCAGGATAGATGCATCTATGGATTGTGTCGCACGTCCCTCGGCAGTGTACACGATACTCTGGATTGGGTCGTACGTACTCGGCAGCAATCGTGCTTAATAATGATAATTACACGATGCCTTAATAGTTTATTTAATCTTGCAAAGTTAATTGATAAATTGGAGATTCCTTGAAATTTAATGAATTATTATTCCTGCTTGTTAAGAAATTAATTGTTAGTCCTGTAAATGAGATTAATTGATAAATTAGAAAATTATTTGAATTGAAAGAATTTAATTAATATATTGAGAATTGTTGCATTTGAAGAAATTTAATTATTTCTACTAGTTAAATAAATTATTGTAAATTCTGTGAATCATGCTGATTTAGATATTCTAGTTGTATTTCAATTATTATTATTGACCCATAGTGAGTGTCAAAATCAGCCATCTCGTCTCTACCACTTCGAGACTAGGCTTGATACTTACTGGGTACATGTTGTTTACGTACTCATACTACACTTGTTGTAATATTTGTGTAGGACCTGAGGCAAGTACTAGTGGGGGACCTATCGTCTTACACCCACGTCATCCAGGGGCATAGTAGTGAGCTGCCTTTCTGAGTCGTTCTGCAGCTACTAATGTCTCTTTTTGTATTTTTCATTCTGTCTATTTTTATTTCAGATAGAATTAGAGGTTTTGTATAATCTATTAGATGCTCATACACTTGTGATACCAGGTCTTGGCACACACATTGGTAGAATTCGGTGTTTATATTTGTTTTGGATTTAAATTTTATCGATATATATTTAATTTATTAGTTGGCTTGCCTAGCTATAGTGTTGGGCGTCATCATGACCTATAGGATAAATTGGGTCATGACATCAAGGCTTCCAGTGCCTATCTTTGTAGTACTCATATCTAGATGTACTATTCTAGAGTCCACTATCCGGGTGTCTCACAAGGAGATCTATTAGCACATTTACAATATATTTCGGAAATGTCAACTAACGCAAACAATCCATCCAACATTTTGGGTTACCTTAACCCCAGCCGGATCCTGATATCCGTCCTTCTCTTATACTACTTATGTTAGCCCCCATAGAACATAAATGAGATGGGTGTGGCCAATTGTACATACCTCTGTTATTGTTGAAGGTAATTCAAAAGGCTTATATTCCTCTGCCTGAATTGTAAATACTGACAATCTTCATTAACTGAGCGCCTCGTACCCTTCTCCATCTTGCTTCTTTTACTTGTTGAGACTTGTATCTATCTTCCGATTCTTTTATTTCCTTTTACCGTAATAATGGATAGACATTCTTGCCTTATGGATCCTTATCAAGAAGTTTACACATCTTAGTATACACATGATCTGCTGAATACCTCATATTTATCCATCATAAGCATCATGAAAAATCGAGTTCCTCTTACTCAACTCTTCCATAGCCACATTTAATCTCTTACCAACTGTCTTTTTGGATGTAGGCATCGTCATATTATGAATAAGATAGAGTTTAGAAAATTGACTTCTTACAACTGAGCTCTACCACATGATCTAGAGTAAGAAGAAAGAGCGACAGTCCTAAATGCCATGTAGCCTCCTGCTTATAAGTGTGGTGCACAACATACCCATAAATAACACTTTACTAGACACGACTTGTAGACTCCCTAGGACAAAACTGCTCTGATACCACTTTTGTCATGACCCAAACCGATGGGCCACGACGGGCACCCGGTGCCTTACTAAACCGAGTACTAATATTACATATTATTCTTATCGTACTGTCATTGGCAAATGGGCCAAACGGGCCGTCATGGGCTAACCAGAATAAAGGGAATACTCAATATAAGATGACTCAATCTGACATAAAAACTTATACATGTGACATAGGGCCTATAAGACCAAAATTACACTAAATATAAGCCGACAAGGCCGTACAATCTTTCACGTATACGACATATGTCTACAAGACTCAAAGGATACAAAAATATAATAAAGGTCGGGACAGAGCCTGCCATACTAATCAACACATGTCCTAATCATACTGACCAAATAGCAACGCCAGAGCAAATGGAGCACACCAACACCTTTCGCTGAGCTGATAGCCTACTTGGAGAACTATCGACCTGTCTATCGGGACCTGCGGGCATGAAACACGGCGTCCCAAGGAAAAAGGGATGTCAGTACAAATAATGTACCGAGTATATAAGGAATGAAAATAAGTAAATAATAGACATGAGAGAAGCATGGAGTAAAAGACTCAACATGCAAGTCTGAACTACTCTGTGAATCATTAATATTTACAATGTCACGCATATGCGTATAAATATCATACCATGCTTAGGTATATGCGTTCATAACATCATCAAGCCTCTGAGGGCATCCCATCATATCATCTCGGCCACTGTGGGTAAATCATCAATGTATACCAGCTGATCAGGTGGTGGTGCGTATATAACGCCATAACCTTTTCCCACATCCCATATACATATAATATACGTGTATATAACGCCATCTGGTTATGTGTCAATGTACATGTATAAATACATGAAATTCATAAGAAATACGTTAATAAGATTTCTCGGAATGTCAAAAAATTAATATGTCTTTCGGATAAACTTTATCAAATACGTATTTTTCTCAGGCCCATGAACAGAAGATATAATAATAATTCACATAGGGAATCAAGAATATAGACACCCCTATTACTTCTATAAATATAGTCATTTATGAAAATTGTGCGTTTACTCATGTCGTTTGTATCATATGGATCATGCCAAAAGATGGAAGGGATAGCCTTAACATACCTGAGTCGATTCTCTTAACAACCTCTTTAACACACGTCTTTTGCGAAAATACGTAACGGCGGATCGAAGTAGGAAAAAATTCATATGATGTTCTTGAGAAAGATTATACCGGGCTCCCTTAGAATTGAAAATCTCATTGTTATTATGTAGTATAACTTCGTATGAATTCCTTTGCTGAAAATGGTTACTTGTGAATTTGATATAAGGTGAATTCTTCCTTTGCAAATCCAAGAACTCCCGTTGATCTCTTTGTGAATTAAAAGTTTTATACCTTAGTGAAGTAAAAGAGATCCTTGAAATTGTGAGCTTCATCCGTAAGCTTAGAAAGCTTATGTATTTTTCCTCTTAACTTATGTATAATAATCTCTTATCTTTGAGATATGTGGGGCCCACATATGTGATGACTAAGCCACCAATCTCTCTTAATGTGCCATCTTGATTTATGAAATAAGACTCATATTTTGTGATTTGACCAAGACTTGTGGGCTGCCACGTTAAGGGGTGATGTCCCCCTTTAATCTTATCCACCAAATATCTTAATTAATTAGGTAATATCTCATTACCGAATAATTAACTAATTATCCATATAATTAAGAATTATTTTAAATTACTTAAAATTTTACTCACTTTTAACACACTTTATACACCTTACTATCATGGTCATGTGGTACCTTGTATGGTATTAGTCCATAAATATCGGGTATTATATCTCGGATCATATTTTATCCCAAATTGTCAAATTTTGACGAAATTCATTTTTTTCGATTTGCTTACCCTCTCACCTTCACGAATTTACTCATCACTTGTTCGGAATAACATAATGCTTATAAATCTCAAAATAATCTCATTCCCGAACTTATGTCGATTAACTTACGACGAAACTTTAACATACGAAAATACGGGATGTAACACATTTTATCAATATATAGCTATCATCTCTGCCCAAACATCTTATTTTATTTTGTTTTATTTCAACCACCTGAATCACCATGTCCATCGAAACTTCCTTTCCAGCAAGCCCATTGGCACAGACAAAACAGATCGGAAATAACATTTCACCCATGCCGCTATTTTTTTTTTCTGAAAAAAAAAAAGAAAAAAAAGATAAGCATTGACCAAATCGAAAAGCTTATAAAGTGACCTTAACCATAAACCACAATCACCCCCTTCGGTGACAAAAAAATACTCCAAAAAGAAATACTCCAAATACTTAAATGTAAAGAAGAGAACCTTTTTTTCCGCCAGAACTTCGTCCAAAATCATCCATCACTATCGAACCAGATCGGAGAAACTATTGTAGGTTATCTTCTTCTCTCTAAAACTTTATACTCAATTAATTAAAAATAGGCTCTTATTTCAACTAATTAAAGGTTAATAAAGAAAAGAATGAAGAAGCTTCGGAAGGAAAGGTTGGGGCGAGGGATGAGATAAGAAACGGAAAGAATGGGGAAAGGGGTGGGAACAAAGGAGGTGGGAGGAAGTATTGGGATCTTAATTTTTTTTATTATTATTTTCTATCTTTTGTTATTATCTACATATTTGGGAGGAAGTATTGGGATCTTGAAATAGTTTTTGTTTTAAATTTTATTCTGTTGTTGTCAATAATATTATTTGAATTTTAATGAATAAAATCTTTATTAAATAAAAGAGATTTATATAGTCATCGAATAACTTTTTTGTTATGTATTTTTATTTATTATATTATACAATATATAATATAATTGCATTGTTAATAGAAATATTTATTAGCATATTACATTGTTTAATATTTTTATCTACTACTTTCTTTTTGTAATATAATAGAAGATATATATTTTATTACTCTTAAAAGAAATTATTTTAAATTTTATCCAATTGTTATCAATAATATTATCTGAATTTTAATGAATAAAATCTCTATTAAATTAAAGAGACTTGTATAATCATTGAATAACTCTTTTGTTATGTATTGTTTTAGTATATTATCCAATATTTAGTATTATTGCATTGTTATTAGAAGCTTTTATTAGCATATTATTTTGTTTTATATTTTTGCCCACTGCTTTTTTTTTATAATATAGTCGAAGATATATATTTTATTACTCATGAAATATATTTTATTTTAAATTTTATCCTATTGTTCTCAATAATATTATCTGATTTTTAATGAATAAAGTCTCAATTAAATTAAAGAGACTTATATAGGCATCAAATAAATTTTTTTGTTCTGTACTTTTCTTTATTATATTATCCAATATTTAGTATTATTACATTGTTAATAGAAACTTTTATTAGCATATTACTTTGTTTAATATTTTTGTATGCTACTTTCTACTTTCTTTTATATAAAGATATATATATATATATATAGTTTTTGATTAAAAAATAAAGAAATTTTGAATTGACAGTTCTTAATCTTTTGTAATTTTAGTTTTTTATTTAAAAATAATTTAAAAACTCCAGCTTGAAACTACTCTCCAATTTAAATGGGTAGTTCTTTTTCAATTTTCGTTATTTTTAAAAAATATTTTATTTTATTGCTTTATTGATCTTTAAATTAAAAAAAATAACCAATAATTAATTATTAAATAAATAACTAATTATTAATTACTTATATCATGTGGCTTTCTAGGCTGCCACTTGGCTTAAGGAGATGGCTTTTTCATCTCCTTTTAATAACTAGTTTTACGGTATGCGCTTTGCGCGTGTATATATATCAGTGAGTGGTAAATTTTTAAAAATTTATATAAATATTATTTCCTCTATTTCAATTTACATAACACATTTTTTTATTAAAAAAGATCGATATATATATATATATATATATATATATATAGAGAGAGAGAGAGAGAGAGAGAGAGATAGATAGATTCATGTATATTTTTTAGTTGTTGATGAAAATAATATATACATAGTAATTAATATTAATCAAAGATCCAATGTTATTTGTTTTTAGTCCTCTTGTATTTAGAAAAATATAGATCGGCTTGCGACTTTGAATAATTTTAATACAGAGTTTTAATTTTGTGAGTTAAAAATTTTCTTTTCTATTTTTTTTTTAGGACAAATACCAATAAAATTTGTTGCCTTCAACTTTTAGAAAATACAATTCCACCAACCAAAACTTAATTAATTTTTCTAGTAAACTTTGTGACTTTATTGGTTACTGCAACTTTTTTACTAATAATCTGTAATTGTAACATTTACCAATTGATGAGATTTCTGACATTGACTAATTATTTGTTAGGTTGGAGTTATATTTTTATTGTTAAACTAAATATTTCACAACACTAATAATTCATCATCTTTCTACCTATTTAAAGGCTCTTGAGTCTTGATTACTAATAAATATTTTATCCGTCTTAAATTATTTATCGTATTTCTCTTTTTCACGTCTTTAAAGAAAATATTAATTAGAATAAATTTTTGACTATTTACTTGTAATGACCCAACCGGTCATTTTGACTTTTAGAACCTTGTTCCCCTAAATAAAACTTTCCATATGTACTTTTATTAATTTATGACTTGCGGAGATGGTTGGTTCGGGATTTGGAAGTGTTCGAGTTGAAATCAGAACATTTGGTTCCTTAAGTTGGCCTTAAAATGCTAAATTTGACTTCGGTCAACATTTTGAGAAAACGACCCCAGAATCGGAATTTGACGGTTCCAATAGCTCCGTATGGTGATTTTGGACATAGGAGCATGTTCAAAATTTTATTTGGAAATCCATAGTTAATTTAGGCTTGAAATGGCTAAAATAAGAATTTAAGTTTGAAAGTTTGACTGGGAAGTTGACTTTGTGATATCGGAGTCGGAATCCAGTTCTTAAAATTTGCATAGCTCCGTTATATTATTTATGACTTGTGTACAAAATTTGAGGTAAATCGGACTTGATTTGATAGGTTTCGACATTGAATGTAAAAGTTGGAAATTTTAAGTTTCATTAAGCTTGAATTCGAGCATGATTCATGATTTTAGCGTCGTTTAATGTGATTTAAGGTTTCAAATAAGTTCGTATTATGTTTTAGGACTTGCTGGTATATTTGGTTGAGATCCCGAGGGCCTCGGGTGAGTTTCAGATGGTTAACGAATCAAAAGTTTGACTTAAAACAACTGCTGTAATTTTTCTTTTCTGCTGGAAATTCGGGGCTGAAATCGAAGTCAGGGTCAAGCCCAGGATCGAGACCCAAGATCGAGGGTCATGATCGAAGGCCCATGCTCGAGGGTCATGATCGAAGGCCCATGCTCGAGGGTCATGATCGAAGGCAGGGCTCGAGGGTCACGATCGAAGGCCCAGGCTCGAGGGCCATGATCGAAGTCACGATCGAGGTCGAGGATCGAGGCTATGATCGAGGCCATGACCGAGGTAGAACCGAGGGCAGCCTGGGCAGAACTATAAAGGAGGGGACTTCGTCCCATTCTCCATTTTTAACAAATTGGAGCTTGGGCAGAGGCGATTTTTGATAGATTTTCAAGGAAAGATATTGGAATAAGTGATTCTAACTCGGATTTGATCAATATACACGAATATATCATTGGTTTCACCATTTAATTAGTATTTTGAGATTGAAATTTTGAAAATTTTTAGAAATCTCATAGAAACGATATTTTGAGATTTCGGTATCGATTCGGAGTCGGATTTGAGTGAAACTGGCATGGTTGGACTCGTAATTAAATGGGTTGACGGATTTTATAACTTTCGCCGGATTCCAAGACGTGGGCCCCATAAATGAATTTTTAATTAATTTCGAATTTTTATTGAAAATATAGTATTTTCTTATGAAATTGATTCTATAATTTTTGGTGACTGTATCGAATTATTTGTGGTTAGATTCGAGCCATTCAGAGTTGGTTAATCGAGGAAAGGGTCTACTAGTAGATTAAATTGGAGCAAGACGAGGTAAGTCTCTTGTCTAATCTTGTGAGTGAAAAATTACCCTATAGGTGATTAAATTAATAATTATTGCTAATTGTGGGGGGCTATGTACGGACGAGGTGACGAGAGTCCGTACGTAGCTACTATCTATGCTAAAGTCCGGGTCGTTTAGGACTCAAAACATGAATTATGTATGTAAATTGTATTCTTTATTTAATTAAATTATTTGTAATGTATTGTGAATTGTTAGGGAAAGATAGTAAAAGATGGAAATCTTATGCTTAATTTTCTGCTTAAATTAATTAATTATTAAAAGAAATTATTCATCCTCTCGAATTAATCTTATAATAAATATACTCTCATTCCGGAGGTGCATAAGAAAATGTTCTCCTTTCTTGTGGAGCTGGTCGAATACCTCGGCAGTATATATGCATCTATGGATTGTGCCGCACGTCCCTCGGCAGTGTACATGACACTCTGGATCGGGCCGTACGACCTCGTCAGAAAACGTGCCTAATAATGATAATTACATGATACCTTGATATTTTAAATTTGCAGTTTGTGAATTTAATTAATAGATTGAAAATTGTTGTATTTGAAGGAATTTAATTATTTCTGTTAATTAAATAAAATTATTGTTAACTCTGTGAATTATGTTGATTTAAATATTCTAGTTTTATTTCAATTATTATTATTGACCCACAATGAGTTTCAAAGTCGGTCATCTCGTCTCTACCTCTTCAAGATTAGGCTTGATACTTACTGGGTACACGTTGTTATGTACTCATGCTACACTTGCTGCACTTTTTGTGCAGGACCTGAGACAGGTGCTATCGTTGGACCTGTCGGCATGCACCCGCATTATCCGAAGACTTAGTGGTGAGCTGCTTTCTGAGTCGTTCTGCAGCAACCAGTGCCTCTTCCTAAAATTTTATTCTGTCTATTTCATTCCAGACAGTATTTATAATTTTTGTATAATCTACTAGATGCTTATACACTTGTGATACCAGGTCTTGACACACACACTAGTGGAAATATTTGGATTTAAATTTTATTCTTGGTTAATTTAATTTACTAAATCTTTTCATATTGTCCAAATTCCTGCAAGTAAGAAGAGTTTAATACTCGGTTAATTTTTAAAAGAATTGAATATGGGTTTAATTTACTAGTCGGCTTGCCTAGCTGTAGTGTTGGGCGCCATCACGACCTATAGGTGAAATTGGGTCGTGACATTACCCTTATTATGTCTTTAATATAATCTCTCTTCATTGAACATTTACTTTATTTATGTGTCATCTCCATCTTCAAGAATAATTACTACTAAGGATAAAATGAAAATAATAATAATTTTATCTTAAACTTCTAAAATGATAAATAAATGAAACATCTATTTTTAGACACTTTGATAAATAATTTGAGACAGAGTGAGTAGAAATTAATTCTTCATATTAATTGTTTATTGGCTTATTTTAACTCTAATTCCCTGTCTAACTTTACGTTTAGAATAATCAATAGTACTGGATCAAAAAAAAAAATGGAAGAACCAATATAGTATTTAGTTTCTTCAAATTAAAAAGTAATAGCAGTTCTTCTTTTTTTGACTTTAATGTCTTGAATACAAATATAATGTTTAGTGGTTAGATATTAAACATTGAAAATTTGAATTCCTAAAACATAGTTTAATGTTAAAATTAGTTGTTATATTTGGTCCTAAATATTAGGATTTTGAATTATAAAAGGAAATGTTTTGTTGATTTAAATGTCCTAAATATTGAGATTTCCTACTATAATAAATAAAGTGTAGTTGGTTTCAAAATACTAAATATTAGAAAATTAATAAAATGACTATTCTATCCAGTGTGAATTATATTTTTTAAGGGTAAAAAACGCGAACGACATTTCGCTAAGGGCCTTCGTACTTTTAATATAGTGCTAGTCTTAGTGTATGCGCGTTGCGCGTGTTTTCCATCTCAATGAGTAATCTTTTTGTAAGAAACTTACATATTTTAAAAATAATTGCGTTTGAGTAATAAAATAAAGTGTAAACTTATGAAATTGTTGAATATTGATCCTATATAGCTAACACAATAAAAGAAAAAAAATTGTTCATGAAAGTCCTCAGTCATTTTCTGTTTAATTTCACAAGTTATCATACTTTTTTTTTTGGTTTCGGTAAAAACACATAGCCCATGAAGATTTAAAAAATAATTCTGATTTTTTTTCTAAAAGCTATTCTCAAGTTTATTCGAGAAGACACAAAAATGGTATAGATTTTTATTATGATTCTTTAAAAATTTGTCAAATAACATATATTAAAAAAATTAAATCATAGGTCTTCTCAATTTATCTCCCTTCAAATGTTTCAAATGAAGTTTTAGTTGTTGAAACAAAAAAGATATATAGTAAGAGTACCTAACTTTGTCTAAATATGTGTGGGCAGAGTAAGTATTGTTAAAATATGAAAATTTTATAGAAAGAATAAATTACTATAACAATTTATTGAAAATTTTATAGAAAGAATATATATAT
>AWOL01S0065906.1:0-17500 GCA_000715115.1 Nicotiana otophora
CAGACGTTCAATCTGGAAATTGAGAGTGCTCGGAGGGAGAGAAGACGAAAAGAAATTTACGTGAAGTTGAAGGGTAAGTATGAAGAGTACCATGGATAGTACCGGGACCTTCGGAGGAAGTTTCATGAGAGTGGCGGAGATNTGCCACGCCTTCTGCCTCTGCCCCCGTTACAGCAATTGTGCCTTCGGCAACCACCCACATCCTGCCTATTGAGGCTTTTGTATCTGCCTCCATCCCAGTTGTTGCATCCGCTCCTCAGTTGTTCCCGCTTGTTGATGAGGATGATGAAGACTCCCCCTGTGATGGGGAACTAAGGCCTCGGAAGAGGAAGGCTATGGATGTCGGGAGGGGGGGAGTTCCTATGGTGGTCGATTCAGTGGAGGATGACTTCACTCTCCGAGAGACGGCGACAATACACATTAGAGACGATGTTGCGGCGATCTCCGAGGCCTCGTAACTAGACGAGGTAAACGTGGGCATGCTGGTATGTCCCGAGGGGGAGATGATTGTGGAGAGGACACTCGGTGATGGCTCAGTGCCAATAAAGAAAGAAGAGGATTAGTCTTCTAGGCCGGAAGCGGCTGACGAGGGTAAGGGAAAAGACATCGTCGATGAGGGCGATGAGTCAGGTTCCTACATAGACATTGATGACCTTAGGATGATCGACGAGGGATTCACTTAGATTGATGTGAGGATGGAGGGGGGATCGAGGACCATCACGATACCAATGGATCGTGACTTGTTGAGAAATATCGAAGAGGTGGCCCCTTCCCTCGGTCCTCTCTGCTCTAACATCGAGGGTGTGACCCTCAAGGAGATAACTGACGGTACCTTGTTGAAAAACATTGCCGGTCTCGTTCTCAGGGTAAGTATGGCTGTTGTCCGTTCTTTTCCTTCTGCTTTAACTTATTTTTAAGTTCTAACTTTTGCTTTTTCTTTGATTTACAGACGTTCAATCTGGAAATTGAGAGTGCTCGGAGGGAGAGAAGACGAAAAGAAATTTACGTGAAGTTGAAGGGTAAGTATGAAGAGTACCATGGATAGTACCGGGACCTTCGGAGGAAGTTTCATGAGAGTGGCGGAGATGAGTTGAAGAAGCAATACGAGGATCTATTGGCGGTAGTGGGAAGATTCAGCGTTCTTGAGGAGGCGTTGAAGAGAACAGAAGAAGAGCTCGAGCTAAGTAAGGGTGTGGAGGCCCATTGCAGCGACCTTCAGACTCAACTAGTTCAACTACAAAGCCAATTGGATGGATGCCAGCTTAAAATAGATAGTCTCAGGGGGGAGGTCGCTAAGAAACAACAGATGCTCGAGCATATGGAATCTTCCCGAATGGACACTCGGAGAAAGATTGACATCCTTGAGCTGGCGAACAGGACTCTCCGCTTTGAGCGGGAAAATGATCTATAAACGGCTAGGGCTAAGGGGGACCAGTTTAAGGAGAGGATCGGGGAGCTGGACAAGGAAAACTCTGCGCTGCATGATCAAGTTGCTGCTCTTGAGGCCGATAAGGCTCAACTACTTGTGCGGCCCACTTCATCAAATACTTCCGAGTATCCTAACATTCCTCGGGAGTTGTACGAGGAGCAGATCAATGTTGAAGCTCGGCTGGATATGCTCCGTGACTTGCATATGGTGGGCTCTATTTCTGAGACGTCTCTCGAGGAAGCTCAAGTCAAAGCTCGCGAGGCTCAGCTCACTTGTGATTATGATCTTTCCACGCCCCAACCTGGTTTCGAGGAGGATGAGGAAGAAGGGCATAGACCGGCTCGTGGGTGGTGCTTGGTATGATTCCGCTTACCCTCCTGGCGAGGATAGAGATGATGCCAGAGGTTGGGATGGTGATGGCTATTAGTTATTGTTTTAATCTTTTATTATATTTGTTGTTAGCGTCTTCGAGCTCTTTTATAAAAAACTCTTCACCTAAATATGAATATCAAAGTTAATTTTTGTTTTACATGTACCTTTTCATTTCTGCGTTTTGTCTCTGTACTTGTATGTTTTGCTTCTTTATCCTTTCTATTGTTGTCATCCTCTATGTAGTCGTAGCCTTTTAGTCGAATAGTTATGGGCCATATCAACCTTCGTTTTTACACGTCGAGTATGTCTCTTAGTTGAGATGTGACCGAGGGCTGATAGGTGTTGTTCGAGCTAGTTGAACGTACATTTAAGTTAGGTTGTGGCCGAGGGCCGATAGGTGTTTCGAGCTAGCCAAACGTACCTTTAAGTTAGGTCGTGGCCGAGGGCCGATATGTGTTGTTTGAACTTGGTCGAACTTTACCTTTCATTAAATCGTCGCCGAGTGCCGATAGGTGTTGTTCGAACTTGGTCGAACTTAACCTTTCATTAAATCATGGCCGAGGGTCGATAGGTGTTGTTCGAGCTTGGTCAAACTTACCCTTTCATTATATCGTGGCCGAGAGACGATAGGTGTTGTTCGAACTTTGTCGAACTTAACCATTCATTAGAGTAGTTTAGATAAACATGAATTTCTATTACTTTGACGTCGTTGCTCTGATTACATTATTTTGCCCTTGGGCAATTTTTGGAGAAAGTAAGTTTTGGGTGTTAGCTGGCGTTCCAGTCCTAGTCCCAGTATATCTAGTCCCTTCATTGTTCGACTTGGAGAATTTGAGGAGTCGGGCAATAATAAATCGGTATGTTCTCGTATACTTCAACTTGAAGTGTCCTGCTTGTCGCCTCGTTAAAAGCCTCCTTGAGAAAACCCTATTGAGACAAAACTCAAGTGAGGCAAAAAAGAGTACGACTTACGGGGTACTTCTTGTTTCTTAGAAGTTGAAGTACTTAAGATGGCTGATATTCCAATTGTTTGGTAGGAGCTTCCTTTCCATAGTTTCCAATTGGAACGAGCCTTTGTCTGCTTTGCCTATAATGTTGTACGGTCTGTCCCAGTTTGTTCCTAATTTGCCTTCCCGTGGATCCCTATTTGCTTGGCTTTTGGCTTTGAGTACGTAATCATCGACCTTGAGTAATCGAACCTTTGTATTTTTGTTGTAATAGCGTTCTGCTTGCTGTTTTTAAGCGACCATCCTTATGTATGCCATGTCTCGTCGCTCCTCGACCTCGTTGAGATCTTTCCTCCTATTCTCACTATTGTTGGTGTCGCTTTCATGGGAATACCTCAGGCCGAGTTCTCCGACTTCGACTGGTATGACCGCTTCTGTTTCGTAGAAGAGGGAGTAAGGTGTCTCTCCTGTGCTCATCTTCGGGGTAGTCATGTGCGCCCATAATATTTCTAGGAGTATTGCTGGACACAGTCCTTTCACCTCTTCAAGTTTCTTCTACATGATGTTTAGTATTGTCTTATTGGAGGATTCCGCTTGTCCATTACCAGCTGGGTGATAAGGAGTTGAAAGTATTCTTTTGATATGCCTTTTTTCGAAGAACTCGGTGGTTCTTCTTCCTGTGAACTTAGGTAGGCTGACTTGGTAGATGACGTTTTTCCATATGAAAGTGATTACCTCTTACTCGCAAATTTGGAAAAATGCCCCTGCTTCCACCCATTTAGAGAAATAGTTAGTTAAAACTAAAAGAAATCGTACATTACCTTATCTCGGCGGGAGTGGACCCACTATGTCCATTCCCCACTTAATAAATGGCCATGGAGAGGTGACCTAATGAAGGTGTTCTCCTGCTTGGTGGATTATTGGGGCATACTTCTGACATTGCTCGTATTTCTTCATGAATTCCAAGGCATCTTTCTTCATAGTGGGCCAATAGTACTCGACCCGTATGAGGCACCTGATGAGTGCTCGATCGCCGAAATAAGCGCCGCAATGGCCTTCGTGGACTTCCTCGAGAACGTGTTGGGTTTGGTTTGGGCCTAAGCACTTTGCCAAAGGACCCCCATACGTTCTCTTCTAATCGTTATGACGGAGGTTGTTTCTAGCCGCTTGCATTCTTAGTTTTTTAGCTTCCCTTTTCTCGTTTGGGAGGATGCCATCCTGCAAATACGTAACAATACAATTGCGCTAGTCCCAAGTTAAATTTACAAATTTTACCTCGATTTGGTCTAGTGATGAGTTGAGGAGATGGACTACGCTTCTTTCTCCGGCCTTTATGCTTTTGGTGGCGGCGACCAATTTGGCGAGGCCATCTGCTTGGGATTTGGTCGAGCTGGCATTCGTCGAAATTGGGCAGAAATTTACAGATCTCGGCTTGATATTTTTGTAACCTTTGTTCTTTGATTTGGAAAGTCCCAGTAACATAGTTGACTATGAGCCGAGAATCACAATGGAGTTTCAACCGCTTCACCCCATATTTGAGTGCTAGCCTCAACCCTGCAATTACGGCCTCATGCTCAGCCTCGTTGTTAGTCATATCTGGGCATCTTGTGGACTGGCGAATTACTTCGCCGGTAGGGACCTCGAGTATGAGTCCCGGTACAGATCGTGAAGCATTGGATGCGTCATCGGTGTATAGGACCCATAGGTCTTGTGTTTGAAGAGAGGCTTGAGCGCTTATTGCTCAGCCTTGGGCATTACTTTTGCACTAAAGTCTACGACAAAGTCGGCGAGCATTTGTGACTTTATTGTTGTTCGAGGCTGATATGTGATGCCGTCCTCACTTAGCTCGATGGCCCATTTGTCCAGCCTTTCCAAACGCTCGGGTTTATGTAAAATGCTTCTTAAAGGGAAATTGGTGACGATCGAGATATGGTGGCACTAGAAATAGGGTCTTAGCTTTCGTGAAGCTACAACTAAGGCCAGGGCTAATTTCTCGAGGTATAGGTACCTCGTCTCGATATCGGCAAGTGTTTTACTGATATAATAAATAGGAGATTGCGTACCTTTATTTTCTCAAACCAGGACTGCACTTCCTGCTACTTTGGAGACAGTGAGGTAGACGAGGAGGTGTTCCCCGGGCTCGGTCTTCGAGAGTAAATGTAGTGATGATAAATACGCCTTCACTTCTTGCAGTGCTTGTACGCACTAGGGAGTCCNGGTTTGGGCCTAAGCACTTTGCCAAAGGACCCCCATACGTTCTCTTCTAATCGTTATGACGGAGGTTGTTTCTAGCCGCTTGCATTCTTAGTTTTTTAGCTTCCCTTTTCTCGTTTGGGAGGATGCCATCCTGCAAATACGTAACAATACAATTGCGCTAGTCCCAAGTTAAATTTACAAATTTTACCTCGATTTGGTCTAGTGATGAGTTGAGGAGATGGACTACGCTTCTTTCTCCGGCCTTTATGCTTTTGGTGGCGGCGACCAATTTGGCGAGGCCATCTGCTTGGGATTTGGTCGAGCTGGCATTCGTCGAAATTGGGCAGAAATTTACAGATCTCGGCTTGATATTTTTGTAACCTTTGTTCTTTGATTTGGAAAGTCCCAGTAACATAGTTGACTATGAGCCGAGAATCACAATGGAGTTTCAACCGCTTCACCCCATATTTGAGTGCTAGCCTCAACCCTGCAATTACGGCCTCATGCTCAGCCTCGTTGTTAGTCATATCTGGGCATCTTGTGGACTGGCGAATTACTTCGCCGGTAGGGACCTCGAGTATGAGTCCCGGTACAGATCGTGAAGCATTGGATGCGTCATCGGTTTATAGGACCCATAGGTCTTGTGTTTGAAGAGAGGCTTGAGCGCTTATTGCTCAGCCTTGGGCATTACTTTTGCACTAAAGTCTACGACAAAGTCGGCGAGCATTTGTGACTTTATTGTTGTTCGAGGCTGATATGTGATGCCGTCCTCACTTAGCTCGATGGCCCATTTGTCCAGCCTTTCCAAACGCTCGGGTTTATGTAAAATGCTTCTTAAAGGGAAATTGGTGACGATCGAGATATGGTGGCACTAGAAATAGGGTCTTAGCTTTCGTGAAGCTACAACTAAGGCCAGGGCTAATTTCTCGAGGTATAGGTACCTCGTCTCGATATCGGCAAGTGTTTTACTGATATAATAAATAGGAGATTGCGTACCTTTATTTTCTCAAACCAGGACTGCACTTCCTGCTACTTTGGAGACAGTGAGGTAGACGAGGAGGTGTTCCCCGGGCTCGGTCTTCGAGAGTAAATGTAGTGATGATAAATACGCCTTCACTTCTTGCAGTGCTTGTACGCACTAGGGAGTCCACTCGAGGTCGTTATCCTTTTAGAGTACGCCGAACAACCTGTGACATCTATCAGACGATCGCGAGATAAATTTAGATAAGGCGGCAATTCGAGCAGTCAATATTTGGACTTGTTTCTTAGTAGTCAATTGCTCAGGTATCCCGTCGATAGCCTTGATTTGATTTAGGTTGACCTCAATTCCTCGCTGCGATACTAAGAAGCCCAAGAATTTTCCCGAGGCCACGCCAAATGCGCATTTCTCGGGGTTTAGTTTCATCCCGTATTGTCTTAGTATATCGAAAACTTCCTTTGAGTGATCGATATGATCCTCTGCCTTCATGGATTTGACCAACATGTCATCGATATACACGATGGTTTTGCCGAGTTGGTCTTTGAACATTTTTGTGACCAACCTTTGATAGGTAGCCCATGCGTTCTTCAACCCAAACGACATGACCCTATAACAATATGTTCCCTTATGGGTGATGAAAGTGATTTTTTCTTGGTCTTCTTCCTCCATGAGTATCTGGTTGTAACCCGAATATGCATCCAGAAAACTTAACAGCCCGTGCCCTGCCATTGCGTCAATGAGTTGGTCGATATGCGGCAGCGGGAATGAATCTTTTGGGCATGCTTTGTTTAGGTTTGTGAAGTCCACACACATCCTCCATTTCCCATTTTTCTTTTTGACCATCACCACGTTGGTAATCTATTTGAGGTATTTTGATTCCCTGATGGAGCCGTTCGCTAATATCTTCTCTACTTCCTCATGGACAACATCATTGATGGTGGGGTTGAACTTTCTTCGGACCTGCCTTACCGGGGGATAGAAGAGGTCGACGTTCAGTTTGTGTGTGGCGATCTCTTTGGGGATGCCCGGCATATCTGCATGGCTAAAGGCAAACAAATCTGCATTAGTTATTAAGAATTGACTAAATTTACCTAGTTCTCGGAGTTTGCTGCCAAATTGTTTGACCTAAAATTTAGATCTAGGTTTAACAATTAGATTTTCTAATATAATAGAATTAATCTTAGCCAATATTAATATCCAAATGGCCGTTTAACTAATTTTGTGACAAAATAGCACAAGTTCCGTTGGATAACAATAAATAAGTAACAATGACAGTATTTAATGACCCAAGAACAAAGAAGTCATCATTCAATAGTAATAAATGGAATATAAGTAAATAAATGCGAGTGAGATAACCGAAAAAGGGTTGAATTCGCTGATATTCCTCCTGACAATGATAAGTGATTGAGGAACCTTTGAATATTAGTATTCTTCTTGGATCGTGGGAGAAAAGTTAAAGTCAGATCTCAAGAAAAGATGTATTTTGTATATAAAGCAAGAATTTTCAGAGAATGTCAAAGTATTGTTCTTTTACAATGAGTGTCCAATCCCCCTCTATAACTACATATCTTTCTATTTATAAGGGAACATGAACCACAAAACCCTAATAGTACAGATTCCAGGAATATTCTCTTTAAAGTTTTATCCCTAAAACTAGTCGTTACTACTCCGTTAAGGAGAGCACTCATCCTCAGCCTCGATCTCTGTTGACTTCGCGACCTCGCGTTCGTCCTTTGTCAGATCACTTCAACCTAGTCTTCGTCTTTTGTTGAAATCATATTGATGACGGGTGACAGCCTTCGAAGGTTCTCTTAGTGTTGACGCGACCCGTACATAACTAGGATAATTTTTTTGCCCATACAATGGGTATCTCGTAGAACCTCAACTCATCTCCTAGAGTCTTTGTACGAATATGTAAAAATGGTTCTTGAAGAATTCTGATTTCTCAATAATAGTATTTCAACTTTCAATCAAATGGGTTAAAAATTCCAATAATAAGGATAATAATTGATCCTTAGAATATTGAGATATAAAAAGGAAAATACATCAGATTTGTCTCAGAACTATGTAATATTGCTTAACTATGTCATCATTTAAAAGGTCATAACAAGAGAACTTGTATCGTTACATAAAGACTGTTATGAAAATAATTATATTATGGATATCCATTTATTACTCCGCTATAGATAATCTTCCTGAAGAAGATTATCCATTTGGTACTCTATTGAAGTTTATCTACAAGCAGCTGATCCAGGCAGGTTGCAAGCAGCTCAGTGAAATGATTTGCAGCAGCTTCTTATTAAATAGGGAGGTTGCAAGTAGCTCATGCAGACAACTTACAAGCAGTTAAAGAAATAGAAGAATTTTCAGTTCATTATGTACATCAGTTTGAAATTGAATAAAAATATCAATCTCCCTCTATACTTGTCTTCGATTTATTTACTTTACAGTTTTTATTTTATAACACGAGTTTTCAGTTCATTATGTACATCAGTTTGAAGTTGAATAAAAATATCAATCTCCCTCTATACTTGTCTTCGATTTATTTACTTTATAGTTTTTATTTTGTAACACGTTATCAGCACGAGACTCTGCCATTTTGAGCACTTACTTCGAATTTAATTTCTATTTCAGTATTCATCTCCGATGTAAGGCGACACTCTTATGTCTGTGGTTAGATATTGTTCATTACGAGCATCATAAGGCAGATTATATCCTTGAGGTGGTGAGGTTTTCTTCTTGGCAGTAGTGATGTAGATATCACTTACATCTGGAGTGGCCAAATTTTCGTAATTTAATTTGAGCATTTTGCTTATATTTTAATATCATTATCATCACTTGCTTGGTTATATGTTATGTATACAGTACCTATTTTGATATTTTTTTTCATCTTAATTATCTTAATAAAGGATTACAAAGTGGATAACATTGTTAGATCCACTTAAACTCCAGCAGAGTTTGCAAGAAATATACAACCACCAGAAGTGGTTATGTTTTGTATATCTCATTGTAACTAAATTTTATTAACCACTAGAAGTGGTATATGCCTATGACCACCAGAAGTGATAATTTAAGCTTTCTATAGTTACAATTAAAGATAAGCTAGAGAAATATTCTCTATATTAAATGCACGCCTCGATTTTCTCCTGAAGTAGTAAATATTTTAAAAGAGGTTGAAGCATCACAGTTGATGTGATTAATGCGTGTTCAGATAATTATATTCGATCTTCTGAAGGATGAGAATTTTTGATAAATATTAATCCATTCCCTGAAGTGAATGTGATAATATTAATAAAGCCGTAAATATGAACGTGCTCTTGATGTAAATATATTACAATTGACCTCCAGAAGAGTTAATATGATTGAAAGAATATATACTCAATATTTCGTATTTTAAATTTGCTCCTGGAAAAGTAACACAATTAAAATTTCTTCCTGAAGTAGGAAAATATTATGAAGAGGTGTTTTCTTATGCTTAAATAATTATTTTATATAGTTTATTTGATTATGATTTTCTCTCATGATACCAGAAGTGTCTGAGCAATATTTAATAGTACAAAATGTATCAACAACTCCTGAAGAGCTAATTATTTGTCTAGAAGACACATGGCACCAGTAGTGTTTGATAAATATTAGATTGTGGATAATAAACGAAGGCTCTCAAAGAGCTTATATACAAATATGTCATTCATATTATATGATTATGATCAAAACATATGTTGTAGTAAACATGAAGTTTACTAATACAAATGACCCTCATATTGAGACTACAAATGACTAGAAGATTGAAAATCTTTATGTTTCCACAATCATAGGGGGTAAAATAATATGTATGTGAGAAGTTACCTGCCTTATTCTTCAATTTGTACTACATAATGTATCACAGTAAATTAGAAGTTTACTAATGCAAAAGCAATTACAGTAAATTAGAAGTTTACCAATGCAAAAGTTTATACCATAGTAAACCAGAAGCTTACTAAGAGATAGCACATGCCATGATAAACTTGAAGTTTTCATATGCCATTTTTAAATGAGCTATTTGAGCATTCAGATAAGCATATACTGAAGAACTAGAAGATTCTTCAAGAATTCTCTTGTGTTGCTTGTTCTCATAATAAATTGATTATACCAGCTAAAGTTGGGACTAAAACCCATGAATTCTGGAATTTATACAAGGTAAATATGAGCCCATTCACCTATCATGTGAACCACTTATAAATGCATATATGAGATGGTTACATGTGTCTTTATTGTCATCCTGCAGTTTGGCATTTGAAATTGCCTTTCTCAATTAAGAGCATAATTTTCAGATTATAAAATCAAGATAGTTCATCACGATGATGCTGGTTTATATCCAAAGCTAGTTTAGCATTGAATACCTCCTATTAATGGCTAAACTATTGCTTATGAGAACAAAGCCTCATGTGTTGATCTAAGATTTTCTAAATTGCATACAACAACACTTGTATGTATCAGACCAACAAAATATGATAAGTCCTCCCCTCACAATTGGTTTAGGATCAGAAATTAAATATTTTTACTATCTAATAACTTTTGATGTGTGGTATATGATTAATTTCTCTACCATAATGCACAAAGATAGGTTTCCCAAAGAAGATTGGGGATATGAGTTAGTTTTTCTAACATTTGGGGGATGAAATAAACAACTCGAAAATATGCTATATGAATCGAATTATCATTAATATGATCCTCACTTAGAAGATAACTCAAGTCAAATTCCAGAAGCATTTGCTGATCCAAAAATAAATATCATATTTCAGCTGCAAATGCTCCTATTAAAATTAAAGTCCCTGAAAGATAAAGTTTACTGCACGCATGAAGCGTAGTAAATCGATCGGTTCCAAAGGTAACAATCCTTAAAAAATAATAGGAGCAAATGATCAAAATGATCATAATGAGGAGAAAATGAGCTCTAGAAGAGCCCACGACATAACATTTCATGAAACTCCAGAAGAAGTTTAGGTACCTGAAAATAAAGAAAGTGATGAGATCTCAACAAGTTATATCGCTTTGGAACCGATACAAAACGATCGTCGATGATATATTTGATACAATATGGTGCACAATATTATAAAAGATTGTGAGGATCAGACCTGTAGTCCAGACATCTGAAGATGTCATGCCATTTAGATGTAAGTTATAACCTATATGACTCATTTGATCAAATTTATATAAAGATCCCTGAAGGATTTAAAATACTTGAAGCATATAATTCAAAGTCTCGAGAAATGTACTCAATCAGATTACAAAGATCTTTGTACGGTTTAAATCAATCTGGGCGCATGTGATATAATCGCCTCACTGAATTGATGAATGAAGGTTATGTAAATGATGGCATTTGTCCATGCGTTTTTACAAAGAAAACAACATCATAGTTTGTTATACTTGTTATTTATGTTAATGACATAAATCTCATAGGAACTCCAGAAGAGCTCCAAAGGAAAAAACTTTGTCTTAGTCTACAAATTGAATATTTAGCAGACGGGATCTTTATCCATCAATCTGTCTATATATAAAAGGTCTTAAAACACTTTTACATGGACAAAGCGCACCCATTAAGTACACCAAATGGGTGTTCAATCACATAAAGTGAATAAGGATCCGTTCCGACCTCCAGAAGAGGATGAGGAACTCCTTGGTCCTGAAATACTCTATCTCAGTGCAATTGGTGCACTTATATATCTTGCTAATAATAACAGAGGTAGTGCAGATCATATTGGTTGTGCAGATGCAGGTTATTTATCCGATCCCCATAAAGTTCGATCTCAAATCGGGTAAGTGTTTTACATGTGGAGGTACTGTCATATTATGACGCTTCACAAAACAATCTATTGCTGCTACTTCTTCAAATCATGCTGAGATAATAGTTATTCATAAAGCAAGTAGGGAATGCGTATGGTTGAGATCAGTGATTCATTTTATTCGAGAAAAAATATGGGTTGGAATGTGATAAAAACCCCACAATATTAAAGGGAGGATTTATAAAAGAAGATAGAACGAAGTACATTTCACCAAAATTATTCTACACACATGATCTTCAGAAAAATGGTTACATCAATGTACAACAAATCCGTTCAAGTGACAATCAAGCAGATCTGTTCACTAAAGTTTTGCCAACTTTAACTTTTGAGAAGACGGTATACAAGATTGGAATGCGGAGACTCAAATATTTGAAATAAAGTTTTTATCAGGGGGAGTAAAATACGCGTTGTACTCTTTTTCCTTTACTAAGGTTTTTCCCACGGGATTTTCCTTATAAGATTTTTAATGAGGCATCTAGAAATACGTATTACTAAATATGTGTACTCTTTTTCCTTCACTAGGATTTTTTCCACTGGGTTTTTCCTAATAAGATTTTAACGAGGCACAGTATCCTTTAATGAACATCTAAGGGGGAGTGTTATGAAAATAATTATATTATGGATGTCCATTTATTACTCCGCTATAGATAATCTTTCTGAAGAAAATTACCTGTTTGATACTCTATTGAAGTTTATTTACAAGCAGCTGATGCAGGCAGGTTGCAAGCAGCTCAATGAAATGATTTGCTTAAATAGGCAGGTTGCAAGCAGCGAAAGAAAAGCCTTGCAGCTGCTTCCTGAAAAGCCTCGCAGCTGCTTCCTTTCTTCTATAAATAGAGGATTTTTCTGTTCATTATGTACATCAGTTTGAAGTTGAATAAAAATATCAATCTCCCTCTATACTTGTCTTCGATTTATTTACTTTACAGTTTTTATTTTATAACAAAGGCTATATATATCCTTTATTTCGGACGCGACATCAACTAAAGTAATATTTTTAATAAACTTTAAAATCAGATATCCTCAAATTCGTTATGCGGAAGCTCTTTAATGCCATGTTATAATTATCAGATTTCCTTTTTCTAATCCTTAGACTGAGGTTTGAAAAAATGTCGGGTATTCCCCTTGGTATGAGGTATAAGGTGAGATAAGATGTAGGATTAAATTTATACCTTGTTTGGTTAGAGGTAGGATAAATTTATACCTCCAACCAAACAAGGTATAAATTTAATCCTAGATTTAATTTAGGAAATCCCATCTTATCCCATCAAATGTGGGATTATTTTATTCCATCTCTCATGTGGTATAAATTAGTCCTGAGATTATAATTTCAAGATTATAATCCCAGGATAATTTAGTCCCATACCAAACGACCCCGGAGGAATAGAATATTTGGAAAGGAAACCATAGAAGAAAACAATTTATAGGTAAAATAGAAGAAAAATAAAAAGAAACAACCACATAACTCAATCACGGTTAGTTTCCCTAACCCCGACTTTATAAAGTCGGCTGAGACGGTCCTGATTAAACTTCAATTACTAATCCAACGGTGGAGCATCAATCAAATAATGTGAATCGTACGCCGCATCGAGCTCCACACCATTAGCTTTCGCTGCTCCTTAGCTCACAAACAAATTGGGGATTAGGGTTTTTTCTCTCTTTACAAATTACGCATCGATTTGATATATGGAAATGGAATACGTAACGGAGTATCCACGTCCATACATGGATCGTCGTCCCAAGAAGCGTCCGAGATTAGATTGGGATCCTTCCCATACTCCCAAGGTACTCCTTTTATTCCTTTTCCGTCGTTATTTTTTGTATTAATTTTACTCATTTTTTTCTTAATTTCTGAGAAGTTTTTCGAAAATGAAACATATTTAGCTCAATTACTAGTAATTTTTTATTACAATTGATGTTAAGTATCAACGAAAGTTTTGGTGTTATTGATTTTGTTTTTTGTTCGAAAAATGAAAAAAAATTAGCGGAATTTCGAGGGTTTTGATTACAATTGAAGTTACGGTTCAATGAAAGTTTTGGTGTTACTTTTCTTGGGAGAAGTTTGACAAATGACCCAAAAAGTGTTAGTTGGATGCTGAGTATTTTGATTAAAATTGAAGTTCTGGTTCTATGAAAGTTCTCGTGAACCATATGAGGTTTTAAGTTATTGGTGAATAAAAGATAGGATTTTGGAGGATAATTTGATGCTTGAGTTATTGATTAGAACTGCAGATTTCAGTTTGAGATATATATTGGATATCTTCCGATAAAATTTTGTTTGTTTAATTTGGATCTGATGTTTGACTCCATGAATTCGGGGACTTTACTTTGAGGAAAAATAATGAAATTAAAAAACAAATCCGGCTGAAATCTGTAATTTTATAAGAACATTATTTCTTAAGGTTCTTTTGAGTATCATTGGCATCTGAATTTTGCGTGGTTAAACATTGAATTGAATCATGATGAAAAGGTAAAAACAATCTCGTTGGAATAGGAACATTTATGAGCGATTTAAACTGAAAGGTGCAGTAGCATTTGACCAGTCATCAATCTTATGATGTTGGTGTGAGAATATTTGTTGCGTGACAAATGTTTGTTGTTTCTCTCATGTCAATAGTTTTGTACCAATTCAATGGTCTTGTCTAGCTTAGTGAGTTCGTTGTTGAGTTGGGGATTGCGTGAAAATATTCATCTTGGTTGTTACTCTTGCAAATATTTCAAAATTCAGTTTAGTTTTAAATATAGGGTAGGTTTTATGTTATATCTTTTTCAGAAGAATATGAATGAATGGTTGTCTGTAGGCTCAGTCAGGAATATATTATGGGCAAGAGGTTGGCAATTCATCGAGCTATGTGCATTCAAGGTTACTACCCGATCATGATAGTTTATATGTAAAAGGACTGGCTCAAAAAGGCTCTCCCCCACGGCGAGATGATGACAAAGATGGACATTACATGTTTGAGCTTGGAGAGAATTTAACTACTCGCTGTAATTACAAATTTTTTTCATCACCATGTTATATATGTGATAGGTTCTGCTTGATTAAAATATGTGTGAGGTTCATTTTGGTTGGCTCTTATATTCCAGTTGTTTATGGAATTATGTGTCTGGTCGTGCTGAAGTCCATCTTTTTGTCCATAAGCACCCTCCACTTCCAACCAAGAGGTTGTGAGTTCAAGTCACCCCAAGAGCAAGGTGGGGAGTTCTTGGAGGGAGGAAGCCGAGGGTCTATCGGAAACAGCCTCTCTACCCTAGGGTAGGGGTAAGGTCTGCGCACACACTACCCTCCCCAGACCCCACTAGTGGGATTATACTGGGTTGTTGTTGTTGTTGTTGTTTTGTAATTGGCAAGTAGAAACCAAAAAATGCATAGAAAATCAGCTATTCTTTCTGATCATTTTGCATCTTGTATATGGGAGTATCCCTTTTTTGTTGCAAGATATACCTCTACTTATCGGATAAAGTAAGTGAATAAGATCCTAATAGTGAAGGAATACGTTTTCTTCTCAACGGTCTATTTTTCTTCTCTGGCATAATAAGTGACTATTATCTTATCAAAACAAATAAGGTTGCACATTGTTTTATAGATGTTTTGCTTGCATGAACTTCGGGAATTGACCTTCCTTCCTATTCTAGTGAGGACCAAACTAAGGATTAAGATATCTCTCCTATACCTGACAGAATCTTGAAGCTTTTCCAATTTCAAAAACTCATTTCTCATCATGTCTATATGAGACAGCATAACCTGAAGTCCTTTAGTTTAATTGCATTTTGCAAGTATACGCCTATCTCCTCCATAATATTTTCACTCATTTTCATTCCTGTAATTGCAGATAAAATTCTCAAAAAGATTGGTGAAGGTCAGTCTAAATTTCTTTTCTTAATTTACGATTTAATCGCTCTTGTTTGGCCATGGATCTCTCTTCAATTTTATAGTTCACCAGGTACCTTTGGGCAAGTTCTAGAATGCTGGGACAGAGAGCAGAAGGGATTTGTTGCCATCAAAATTATCCGAAGTATCAAGAAGTATCGTGAAGCGGCAATGGTAGAAGTTGACGTGCTTCAGTTGCTAGGGAGATATGATAGGGGTGGAAGCCGGTATGTCTTGTCTATGTTGTATATAATGGCTCTTCTTCATATTTAAAAATGCAAGTTTGCATGTGATGGTTAAAGAAGTTCCTTCTGTGCAGTTGTGTCCAATTACGGAACTGGTTTGATTATCGTAACCATATTTGTTTAGTAAGTATATTGTTGATTTGTGGTAACCTGATTTCCCCAACTTTGTGAATTCTATGGGGACTTAAGGCTTGCAATGAATTTAATGGTCTTAACAGGTGTTTGAGAAGCTTGGGCCAAGCTTATTCGATTTTCTACGGAAAAACAGTTATCGCGCATTTCCGGTTGATCTAGTTCGTGAAATTGGGAGGCAATTGTTGGAATGTGTAGCATGTGTGTGGTCTATACTTCTTCAGTTCACTTTTCTAGTATCAGATACTTGGCCATTTTTTGTTCTCTTGGTCTCAAGAATTCACCTTTTGCATTATTCTTTTCTGGTTTGTTAGTAAAGTTGCAATCTTTATATTGCATTTGCCACCACTGCATTGGAGACACTTTATTGTAAACTGTGAATGCTTATTGTGGCCTTTGTTTTCAGTCATGCATGATATGCGTCTCATCCATACGGATCTTAAGCCCGAGAATATACTCTTTGTTTCTGCAGACTACATAAAAGTGCCTGACTACAAGGTATGTAGAGTTCTGCTTTTCAAGCTCTTAGGAGTGTGTTATACTCTTATAATAACTAGAATTAACTAGCCCTCTGGTGATCATGCCACATCATTTAAATCTCTGTTGTTCCTTTACTTGTCTTTAGGGTACACCATGGTCACACAGAGACAGATCATTTTCTAAAAGGTTACCAAAGTCAAGTGCTATCAAAGTAATTGATTTTGGTAGTACTGCTTACGAACGACCAGATCACAACTATATTGTGTCCACACGACATTACCGTGCACCTGAAGTTATTCTTGGTGTGTTAAGATTTTCTTCCCCTTTCAACGAAGTCTCGCTAATTTAGCATTGTCCTTTTACTTGATTACTGGGTTTTATGTTTGTTTCAGGCCTTGGATGGAGCTACCCGTGTGATTTATGGAGCGTGGGCTGCATCTTGATAGAACTATGCTCGGTAGTTGCTAGCATCTGATTTTCTCATTAATCTGTTTGTTCTGAGCCAGATGTTAATATGTTGATGGAAGACACACTGGGTATTCATTCATGTGTGGTGGTTTTGCAGGGTGAAGCTTTATTCCAGACACACGAGAATTTGGAGCACCTGGCGATGATGGAAAGGGTATTGGGTCCACTACCATCACAAATGTTAAAAAGAGTGGAGTGAGTGCCATTTTAGTATGTTCATGTCATCATATACTATCAGAAATTAACTTATCCCTTTTTCATTTGGATAGTCGGCATGCGGAGAAATATGTAAGGAGGGGTAGATTAGACTGGCCTGAAGGTGCCACTTCCAGAGAGAGCATAAAGTCTGTGATGAAGCTGCCTCGTCTTCAGGTGGATTAATAATTTGTATGCACTTTAATACTTGTTTTTCATATGCCAAAATCTTATGTGAATTGTCTGGGCTTTGGTGCAGAATTTGGTGATGCAGCATGTTGATCATTCAGCTGGAGATCTTATAGACCTGTTGCAAGGCCTCCTTAGATTCGATCCATCTATCAGGATGACGGCTCATGATGCG
>AWOL01S0065906.1:22500-41043 GCA_000715115.1 Nicotiana otophora
AATATTTCATTCACATCTACCTTAACGCCATCTTCATTTGTGAGGTACCCTCCTACTGCAAGCACAAATCAGAAATATACTTGTGCCAAGTGTTACATTGAAATATTTAATTCTGGGATCATTAAGCTATCAGGATAAAATAGCTTACCTAGTAGGAGAAACTTCGTACAAGTCGGCAGTTTCAAGCTCGTGTTAGTTCCTTGGTATGCTTCTTTCACCTTCAAACACCTAAAACTACATTTGGTAACTTATGTGACACAAAAATTAATTGTGAGAGAAACAGGGAAAAAGTATTCTCATGGTTACTTATAACTTATTTAATACAAATATTAACGGGCGAAACATGAGAAAAATATTCTCATAGTTTAAGTAACCGCACCTTAATTAACATTGGTTGTAAAAGTTTGGGACTTCATGACTGGAGCATGAGTATTTCTTGGAATTAATCTTTTCATAACCCATCCGACTGTACGTTTCACTAACCAAACTCAACGGAGTAATTCATACACAAGCATCTCCACGAAAATAGAATTAAATAAAATAATATTTTTATGTTGAGCATATAAGAACAAAGATCTCTAAAAAGAAATTAAAAAGCAATATTTCTAGACGGTACTGTTGAACTTGTGTTAACAGAATAGTTGGAATAATGATCTCTTGGCTAAATGACGGACTTCTTCATGACCAAAAATTGATGAGTATGAAACATGAAAAATAAGACAAATATACAAGTAGAAAGATATTGAGAAAATAACAGAACCACAAATAGGTTGTTAATGTGAAGATCGTCTTTAAACTCACTGTGTGAAGTAGCACGTCAAGGATAAATGGATTTCCTTGCCAAAGAGAGGTGCCAAGTCAACATTATTTGTCCCTCCTTTATATTATATCAAGAGAGCTAGTAAAATTATTTCTCTGTTTATATTTTGAAAAAAAAATAAAATTACAATTTGATTTAAATATGATAGTATTTTGATTATATGTAAAATTCAAAATGAAGAAAATTAATTGAAATATTATAGTAGACAAAGTGTACAAAGATAAAAATAGAGATAATCTGAGGATATTTCAACTTTGAACTAATTTAGGAAATAAAATAACCCCACAAGGCCTAAGCAAAACCACATCATGCGTGTGAATAATCAATTCATCTCACAACCCATCATAGCATAAGTAAGTAACACATGAAACAGATCAAGGCATGAACAACATCCACTTCGCCCGATGACACACCCGTAAGAAATGCTCCACTAAGTGAGCGAATCCAATCTAGTGTAGAATACACATTCTCATTAGGCCTACCAATGGGCTTCCAAACCGATTCATGTCATACCAAGATAAGTCAATAGCCACTCAAAAGTCTACGGTGACTCTAACTATGCTGCACACAAATCAACTATCAATTCCTGAACACACTTTCACAGTCCGCAACCAAAGGTATAGTCCTCCTCTCAGAAATAAAATCTCCAAACCACGATAATATTACAATGTCCATACCTGATCCCTAACTCTTTCTCGTAAATAACTGACACATCACACATACACAATCATCCCATGGTAAATACTCCCATAACCTTCTGCACCAAGTAGCAAAACCTGAACAGTGCCTACCTGCCATGCGATTCCTGTAGTTCTAATCAAGTATCCACAATCAATACACAATGCATCTTTCACGAAAAATACCCCTCTCAGGAGATACAAAATAGTGCTAGAGTTCTCTTAAACACCTTATATTTTCCATGTTGTATAGAACTCATGACATTCCTTCGAAACTGCACTGCAGCCTCATTCATGCAATCCCAATTTTACACAACTCACCGTATCAATCATGCTAATCTGTGAAATTCCGAGAATCCCATTAAAAACTTTGGATCACGAATAGGATACATACGCCATCAACTAGAAACCTTCCAATAAGCTCAATTCAAGTAAAAATCACAACACGCAACAAAATTCACATGCCTGTAAAGGACAACAACTGCAAACTGTAATCGAAATTATCGCAAACTCTTCGGAATCCATATGCACATAACCAAGCCAGCCGAACCGAATACATCTAAATTACCTAAGTCACACAGACTATCAAACCAACAGTATCATCACAAAGACACCCGTAGAACCATATAATACCAAATGAACCGATCATTTCCGTTGCTATGCTGAACCAAACCACTGCAAAACGGACCCAACTCCTACGGATTACTCATGACCCGCTTTCATGGCAATGCTACTCTTCCCAAGTATACTATGGACTTAAATCGAAACTCATCCCAACTTGTCTTCCCAAGACTCGTGATCCACTTATTCCCTCTTATACATTCGGTAGTATCTCTAACTCAAGTACATGTTCTGAAGAAGCCTTTTATGAATCTGAAGTTGTTCCCTTCATCTCTCAAACACTGCCTCACAGGATCGATAATAGTGCAAAAATGCTCCAAATATCTTTCACAAACCAACATAAATATCAAATCTTGGCACCTCTACATGCATGTTTTCTCTCCTTCTCTTACCCAACAACCACAAGTTGTTATATATTCCACCTCCATAAGTCATAACTCTTTATCTCCATAACTCCAGTCAAATATTTAATGAGTTTCTTATTAAAAGTTCTATTTAAATATGTACTGTTTCTTTCTTCCATATTCACCAAGTTATGCCTATTGGAATACTACTTCAGATAGTGCTGGTCTATTATCTTTAATTTTGCCATTACTCTCTTTTAAAAGAGAAAGACGTTAAATCTTTTTTTGGCTGGCAGATTAAAGTGTCGGGTGCTTGAGATGATGTAACAGAAGAGGTGCCTTTTCAATTCGATAAGGTGCCTTTTTATTTCTCCTTTGTATTATTTAGTACGCATGATAACTTAAATTCAGTAATTACCGTTTTCATTTTATTATTAGAGAAAAGGTAAAAAAGGAGAAAAAAGATAAATGGATTTCCTTGCCAAAGAGAGGTGCCAAGTCAACACTATTTGTCCCTCCTTTATATTATATCAAGAGAGCTAGTAAAATTACTTCTCTGTTTATATTTTGAAAAAAAAATAAAATTACAATTTGATTTAAATATAATAGTATTTTGATTATATGTAAAATTCAAAATGAAGAAAATTAATTGAAATATTATAGTAGACAAAATGTACAAAGATAAAAATAGAGATAATCTGAGGATATTTCAACTTTGAACTAATTTAGGAAATAAAATAACCCTACAAGGCCTAAGCAAAACCATATCATGCATGTGAATATTCAATTCATCTCACAACCCATCATAGCATAAGGAAGTAATACATGAAACAGATCAAGGCATGAACAACATCCACTTCGCCCGATGACACACCCGTAAGAAATGCTCCACTAAGTGAGCGAATCCAATCTAGTGTAGAATATACATTCTCATTAGGCCTACCAATAGGCCTCCAAACCGATTCATGTCATACCAAGATAAGTCAATAGCCATTCAAAAGTATACGGTGACTCTAACTATGCTGCACACAAATCAACTATCAATTCCTGAACACACTTTCACAGTCTGCAACCAAAGGTATAGTCCTCCTCTCAGAAATAAAATCTCCAAACCACGATAATATTACAATGTCCATACTTGATCCCTAACTCTTTCTCGTAAATAACTGACACATCACACATACACAATCATCCCATGGTAAATACTCCCATAACCTTCTGCACCAAGTAGCAAAACCTGAACAGTGCCTACCTGCCATGCGATTCCTGTAGTTCTAATCAAGTATCCACAATCAATACACAATGCATCTTTCACGAAAAACACCCCTCTCAGGAGATACAAAATAGTGCTAGCGTTCTCTTAAACACCTTATATTTTTCATGTTGTATAGAACTCATGACATTCCTTCGAAACTGCACTGCAGCCTCATTCATGCAATCCCAATTTTACATAACTCACTGTATCAATCATGCTAATCTGTGAAATTCCGAGAATCCCATTAAAAACTTTGGATCACGAATAGGATACATACGCCATCAACTAGAAACCTTCCAATAAGCTCAATTCAAGTAAAAGTCACAACACGCAACAAAATTCACATGCCTGTAAAGGACAACAACTGCAAACTGTAATCGAAATTATCGCAAACTCTTCGGAATCCATATGCACATAACCAAGCCAGCCGAACCGAATACATCTAAATTACCTAAGTCACACAGACTATCAAACCAACAGTATCATCACAAAGACACCCGTAGAACCATATAATACCAAATGAACCGATCATTTCTGTTGCTATGCTGAACCAAACCACTGCAAAACGGACCCAACTCCTACGGATTACTCATGACCCGCTTTCATGGCAATGATACTCTTCCCAAGTATACTATGGACTTAAATCGAAACTCATCCCAACTTGTCTTCCCAAGACTCGTGATCCACTTATTCCCTCTTATACATTCGGTAGTACCTCTAACTCAAGTACATGTTCTGAAGAAGCCTTTTATGAATCTGAAGTTGTTCCCTTCATCTCTCAAACACTGCCTCACAGGATCGATAATAGTGCAGAAATGCTCCAAATATCTTTCACAAACCAACATAAATATCAAATCTCCAGTCACACACAAATATGAAAATCCTTAGATAATACACATTGAATCTTGAATCCATTAGCGCATTCTTAAGAGTCACACACTCCGTCCTAATCCCGAATACGTAACCAATCATACTGAATGATTAGTGCTCCATTAGCACATGAGCACACCAAAATGAAATAACCGAGTGAATCCTTCTCTTGCTCACTACCTTTACAGAAGAGTATAGAACTTGTGTTCTTCCACTATCTCCATTTATTAATAAGGTGAAATACAATATGCACCTAGAAATTCCACTCAAGTCATCCTTCTATGATCATATCTAATCCCCAAGCATCCCTGAGTCCAGAATCTAATATGACACACGACTAGGTGACCCAATCTCCACTGGTAGACTCCCCCACTTGGCTTCAAGCCACAATCACATAATCCAAGAACCCATAATGACTGCTCCTCCTTAACTGCCATGATCACACATCGTTACTCAGCTGAATTTCTCATAAGCTCATGCTACCAACCATAATGCATCCCAGATCATCAACCCAAATGCACACTCAACCTTGTGACAGTCGTGCCATCTCTCTCAAGCGATCTGAACCCGCATCATAGCACACACACTCCATTGGATAGAAAGTAAAACTCTTGATAGGAACCTCATACGAAAACATGCAACCTCTAACTTCCTCACAGGAGGTAGCCCATTCGTGTGATCTCATATCAACATCTTTCTGTGACTTGTCGTGGGTACAACTGCCATGTAGTCAATTACTCCTCCCGAGTCCACACTCGTCCACAAGCTACAAAAATATATTTCATTCCATCAATGAACAACTAGAAGACCTTTTAACACACCCCTACTCAAGACGGTATGCATACCAAGATGATAATCAAGCATTCACAATCCCTTAGTAGCTCAAGCAACCCTTCTCGTCAAATTTGAACTTTCAAAATGTAAGAAGCCGTCACCAATATGAAATGCCCTCAATGGTCCATACTGACCTCATAACATCACACATCCTCAAAAGCCGTGGCAATTCTAGCATAAAATCCATAATGATAGGCTCTTCCTTCCACATCAGTGTAGCCGTCTTCCGAAGTAAATCACTCCCGATGCTCATTCTCGTCCTTCTGAAAATCAAAAATCGTGAAACATGCCCAATAATGCTGTCTCGAATTAGGATACCTCTCTGTACCACTTGACCAATAGAACACCACACAACAAGCCTCGTCAAGGATTATCTCCCTCGAATCATTTACACTGGGAACGCAAATCCGACCCGAAAATCGCAAATGATGATCCACTCTAAGGGCCACTTCTTAGCACTACCTCGTAACATCGTGCCCGTAGGGGAAAACAAATGGAAACCATCATACCAACAATCCTTCATGCGCTCAACCAAGGATGAATGCGTAACAACACAAGCGAGAGCTCTACTAAGCTCAAAAATGCCCAACCTCGCATCTCTATCAACCAAAGACTGAACATCCATAGCCCAAATGCCTCGCCTTCAATGGGACAAATTCCAAACTCCTAATCGTGAACCAAGTAATCCTTCTCATAGGGTGCTACGACCGTAAACTTAAGCAATCACCCTACTAATTCACTCTCACACCACGTCAAGACCAATGCGTGAATCATCACAATACATTGTGTAAGGCCCCGAACCCGAGGGAAATACCAACACTAGGATTTCAATAGACATAAACACATCCGCAAATCGACAATAGTAGCCTAACCTCCCATACAAGGGAAAAACATCCCGCACCATGTCTGTATCATCATCAAAGCTCACCGGTGCCCATCTGATATCGAGTACTCAAAATCTCGTATAGATGAGTGAGAATGAAATGATGATATAGGCTTCAAGCCGAGACAAAATCGCACGACAAGGAATCAAGGAAGGGAAAGTTTCCTAAAGCCCTATAGCCTCTCAAAAAATAAGTAGAAACGTCCCCGAACCGATCCGTAAGACTCTACTAGGCCTGCTCATGACTCATGAGACATATGCAACCTAGTCCTCTGATACCAACTTGTCATGATCCAAACTCTCACCAGAGTCGTGACGGTGCCTAACACCGCTTGCTAGGTAAGCCATCAACCAATAAGCATAAACAAATTTAAATAGCAATATTAAATAGTCTAACAACGGAATAATGATAATTAACTAAAGTCAATAGTCATAATACAACTAAAACCATCCCATGATCTGGTGTCATCAAGTACATGATCTCCATAGAATAAGTAAATACAAGGTCTAAATCCAATGCAACACTGCTTGAAAGATTAAATAATGTTAGCATGAGATAAGGAATGAGACTTCAAGGCCTGCGAATGGGACATCGGTGCTACTCAAGATCTCCAACTAATCCGCATCCAGCATCACATGCATCTACCACGATCAGCAACACCTGGATCTGCACACCAAGTGCAGAGTGTAGTATGAGTACAACCAACCTCATATACTCAATAAGTAGAAAGATTAACCTCGGGCTAAAAGCAGTGATGATTTTGGCAAGGTCCAATGCTCACTTTTCACCGCCAACAATAATAATAACATCCCAATAATAGCATATGAAGGAAAACATCTCAAATAATACTAGGCTCAACTTAACACAATAGGAGGAGAAGTATACATGCTTTTTAGATATAGCAGTTACGGCCTTAACTTTCACAAAATTCATTTAAACATGGATTTAGCAAAACGACACTGTAATATCAAGCTCTAAACATCAAGTAGAGACATCAAATACTAACCAACATAGTGGCTAATATAACTTTGTTCCTGCATGTTAGCTATACGTGCCAAATCAATAAAGAGTCACATCTTAAATATCGAGTATATATAATCTTAGTACATTCATAGTGCCTGGTACAATGCCCCAACATCATACTTTAAGCACGCTCATTGTGCCCGGCTCAAAGCTCATGGACCCTCACACACACATACACACTCTCAACATCGTACGGGTGCCTGACATAAGTTCCTCACCCAAGCATATATAACTGACCTTGTCCTTGCGCCCACGGTTAATACCTGACTTCGGAGGGGCTGGTCATTTCCCAACCGCTGATCAGATCAAAGTCAATGATCAATATCATCTAGCTCAATATGGGGCATGGTGCACGCGTCACATCAATATCAATACCACTCAACCCATCATGGGGCATGGCGTATGCGTCACCTCAATATCAATACCAACGCGGCTCTATGGCTCAAGATCAGTCATCAATCCGCTGAAGTCTCAAAGTGCCAACATCTCACAATAACATCAATCAAAATACCGCAAAAAATATACCAACATGCCACAATTAGGCTCAAACTCGTATCACACATAAGGCACCAATAACATGTGAGATAACATATAAAATTGCACGGAGACAAATATAACATGCAGATTTAATATCATGAATGAGGAGTATGACTACGACTAAGGCGAATAGCTCAACATAGCAAAAACGGAATATCATGTCTCAACAGATGAGCAAATAGCCTAGACATGATTTCTAGCATGATAATAGCTCACGTAGTCATAGAAGTGGAGAAAATACGACATCAAAGAAGCATGATAGCAAAATAATATATATAATAGCCTAAGATCTACGCGGATCATGAATAACCACGGTGCACGCATATACGCTCATCACCTCGCATTTACGTCACCCCCAACATAGAAAAATATCATAGCTAACGGGAAAATTACCCTCAAATCACGCTTAGGCAAGATACTTACCTCAAATCACGTAAATTAGTGCTCCAAAAAGCCCTTTCTACGCGAATCGACCTTCAAACGGCTCGAATCTAGTCAAAAACAACTCATTAATATCAAACACAACTATAGAAATCGATTCCAAGTAATAAAGCTCTAATCTTTATCAAATTCCAAAAAGTCAATCAAAAAGTCAATTCGGACACGCTTCTCGAAACCCAATAAAAGTCATAAATCTCGACTATACATTCGAATACGAGTCCAAATATATAAGTTTCATCCAAAACTGACTCTAAATCGGGGTCCTAATCTCCATTTTTTACTTTAGAAAAGTTTTGCCAAACCCCCCAATTTTTCTCTCTCAGATTCACCAATCAAATGTCAAAATCAAAGATAGAATCATGAATAATAATCAAATCCGAGTCAAGTCCCAACGACACTAATGCGAGACCCAAGACGCGAACGCGATGACCTGTTGACCATCCTCCCCCAGTACTTCGCGAACGCGATGGCCAGCTACCACACAACTCCGCGAACGCGAAGACCTCAGCGCGAACATAATGCACAAACTACTAAGGACCTCAAAACACACTTCGCGATCACGAAGCTCCAAGTGATATCGCGATTCTCAGCAGAACAGCACCAGAAATCAGCAATGCAACACAACCAAAATGGTCCGAAACCACCCCACAACTCATCTGAGCCCTACGGGACACCGTCCAATCATGCCAACAAGTCCAAATACATTATTCAAACTTATCCAAAGGCTCGAAATGTCACAAATAACATCAAAACCAAGAATTGCCGATCGAGATCAATATCTTAAGTTCATAAACTTCCAACATCAAATTAAGCGTCTGATTCCTATCAAACCAACTCAGAATGTCATCAAATTTTACTCACAAGTCCTAAATGATGTAACAGACCTATTTCAACTTCCAGAACAACAATTCGACCCCGATAGCCTCAAAGTCAATTCATGATCAAACTTATGAACCTTTCAAACCTTCAACTTTCCTACTTTTACCAATTAGTTAGAAAATAACCTAGGAACATCCAAATTCAAATCCGAACATATGCCCAAGTCCAAAATCACCCTACAAACCTATTGAAACCATCAAATTCTGATTCTAAGATCGTTCATTCAAAAGTAAAATCTTGATCAACTCTTCCAACTTAAAGCTTCTGAATTGAGAATTATTCTTCCTAATTAACTCTGAACCTCTCGAAAATCAAAATCAACTATACACGCAGGCATAATGCATAATGTAAAACTACTCAAAGTCTCAAACCCCCGAATAAAGTGCTAAAGCTCAAAACATTCGATTGGGTCATTACAAATAGTTCGAGACATATCTGAGTGAGTGTTTCACATGAAGGATTTGGGTGGTTTGAAATATATTTTAGGCATTGAGGTTTCAAGAAAATTTGATGAAATCTGCTTGAGTCAATATGAATATACACTGAATATCATTTCGGAGGTTGGTTTGTTGGGTGCTAGGCCTGTGGGAGTAAAAAACATCGACTAGCATTATCGGATGGGTGACCTCTAAATGACTCAGAATGTTATCGCCATTTGGTTGGCCGCTTCATCTATCTTTGTTTCACACGGCCAAAACTATCTTATTGTGTTTATGTTTGCAACGATGAAGGAAGAACATTGGGAGTTGCCTTGCGAGTTGTTTGCTATTTGAATGGGAGTCCGGGACAAGGTATTATGTTGAGCAGTACATGTGATTTACATATATATGGGTGGTATGACTCTGATTGGGTTTGTCTCCCTTTTGCTCGACGATCTCTTACAGACATGTTTATCTCTTTGGGTGCCTCGCCCATATCTTGGAAGACTAAGAAACATCATATGGTATCTCGCTCGGCAGAACACCACTCCATGGCGATGATGATTGGTGAGCTAAAATGATTGAAAGGAACTTTATCTAGTCTAAAAGTAGACTGTAATGCTCCTATTTATCTTTATTGTGACAGTCAAGCAGCATGACACATAGCCAAGAAATCGCTCTTTCATGAACGAACCAAGCATATTGAGGTAGACTATCATTTCGTTTGTGACGAGATAGTTAGTAAAAATGCTCGTACCAGTTTTGTTCCTTCAAATGAACAACTGGCGGATATCTTTATAAAGACATAAAAAAAATCGCAAGTTGGGCACTCGGAATCTCCATGCACCAACTTAAGGGAGGTATTATGAAGCGCATTGTGCAAACCGCATAATCGATATATAAGCCGCATATTAACCGCGGAGTTATCCAAAACCTACCAGTTTCCTGGAGTAATTTGCAAGCAATTTTGTTTGCCACAGAACTGATATGCGGCTCGCATAACATATATGCGAATCACAAAATACGAGCGGTGTAACTATTTAGTGTTTGTATTAAACTAGGAAATTACGATCCCTTGTAATCTTTTTCATATTAATTAGGGATTTTAGGGTTAGTTGTTAACTTGTATATCTTCAATATCAAAAGAAGAAGTATGTTTTTCCTTCCTCTCCAGTCTAATTCTCTTCATATTTTTGCAACTGATCTCTATAGAAATTGTTGACGATAATTAAATTACACTTTTTACTTGATTGAGTTTGTCAATTAGAGTATTCTTTTACTTATACAGTTTCTCTTAGCACTTTTAATTCTAAATATAAGTTGAAATAAATAATATTGTAGTCACTACTATGTTTCAAGAGTCATTCAATATTAATGCCGAATTTTAATAGTTATTTATCAAAGTACCTTGAAAAATTCCTAAAACGAAACTCAAAGAATTAAGAAAAATTGTTCTAATAACACTGTAAGAAGATCGATTTAAGTTGGGACGAATTAAAGACATGAAACAACTAGTAACTACAATTTAAGATGTGTAAAGCTTTTATCTATAACTATTGTAACCAAATGATATAAAAAGCTATCAATGGTGCACAATTATTAAATATTATATATATATATGTATTATTTATAGATTTTGGGGCCCTAAGTATTTTGGGGGCCTAAGGCCATTGCCTTAGTGACATTAGGCTCCAGTCGGCCCTGATATTGAGTCTATTGTAATTTATTACAGTTTTGCGATAGATTATTTTTTCAATTTGAATCAGTAATCTCCTGGTCATGCTATAATAGTTGTTACTATTATGTCAAGCCCGTCTTTTTGTCTATTTATTCGATAGGAAAAGCAAAAGTTAACTCGCATATGTAATACTAACTAGTAGTCGTACCCGCGCGATGCGCGAAAAGATTAATTAAATTAAATTGTGATAGGGCTTGTTTGAACATATTAGATCGTATTGCTTTAATAAATTTCAATTGCAGACTTATTTGTCAATATGGTATACCCAATAATAAAATCTCTATTAAATTAAAGGGAATTATATAGTCATTGAATAACTTTTTTATTCTATATTTTTCTTTATTCTATTATCCAATGTTTAGTATTTTTACATTGTTAATAGAAATTTTTATTAGCATATTACTTTGTTTAATATTTTTGTCTGCTCGCTTTCTTTTTATAATATAAGAGAAGATATATATTTTATAAATCTTGAAATATTTTTTATTTTAAATTTTATTCTGTTGTTGTCAATAATATTATCTGAATTTTAATGAACAAAATCTCTATTAAATTAAAGGGACTTATATAGTCATCGAATAACTTTTTTGTTATGTATTCTTTTTTATTATATTAACCAATATTTAATATAATTGCATTGCTAATAGAAAATTTTATTAGCATATTACTTTATTTAATATTTTTGTCTACTACTTTTTTTTTGTAATATAATAGAAAATATATATATATATTATTATGTTGAAATATTTTTATTTTAAATTTTATTCTAACGTTCTCAATAATATTGTTTGAATTTTAATGAATAAAATCTCTATTAAATTAAAGAGACTTGTATAGTCATTGTAACCTTTTTGTTCTATATTTTTCTTTATTATACTTATTCAATATTTAATATTTTTACATTGTTAATAGACATTTTTATTAGCAAATTACTTTATTTAATATTTTTGTCTACTACTTTTTTTTTGTAATATAATAGAAGAACTATATTTCATTACTCTTGAAATATTTTTTATTTTAAATTTTATCCTATTGTTCTCAATAATATTGTCTAAATTTTAATGAATAAAATCTCAATTAAATTAAAGAGACTTGTATAGTCATTGAATAACTTTTTATGTTATGTATTTTTCTTTATTATATTATCCGATATTTAGTATTATTGTATTGTTAATAGAAACTTTTATTAGCATATTATTTTGTTTAATATTTTTATCTACTACTTTTTTTATAATATAATAGAAGATATATATTTTATTACTATTGAAATATTTTTTTTATTTTAAATTTTATCCTATTATTCTCAATAATATTATCTGAATTTTAATGAATAAAATCTCTATTAAATTAATGAGACTTATATAGGCATCGAATAACTTTTTTGTTCTGTATTTTTCTTTATATTATCCAATATTTAGTATTTTTTCATTGTTAATAGAAACTTTTATTAGTATATTACTTTATTTATATTTTTGTATTCTATTTTCTTTTTATAATATAATAGAAGATATATATATATATATATATATATATATATATATATATATAATTATTTAAAAAAATAAAGAAATTTTGAATTGGTATTTTATTATTTTTTATAATTTTAGTTTTTTTTTTATTTTAAAATAATTTAAAAACTTCAACTTGAAACTACTCTCCAATTCGAATGGATAGTTTTTTTTTAATTTTCGTTTTTTATTATAAAATATTTTATTTTATTATTTTATAAATATTTAAATTAAAAAATAATAACTAATTATTAACTAAATAATTAATTATTAACTTCTTATGGTATGTGATTTTTTTCTAGGCTGCCACTTAGCTTAAGAAGAAGTTTTTTCTTTTTCTCTTAATAATATATAAATATTTATATGTCGAAGATTATTCTAAAGCCTTTTATCTTGGGTAAGGGAGAATATAAACAAAAGTTGGAAGTTTCGTCGCCCACTTTCCTTGACCGGAAAATGTATGCAATAATCCAAATGGGAAACTGTATATATTCCAGAGAATGACAATCACTAGATCACTAAGCTTATAGTGCACTGCGCATATTCGTTTTTATCCCATTCTTCACACATCACAATCCTTATTTTAAAAAATAATAATAACCCCACTATCACAAATGTTTATCACTTTTTGCTACGTAACTAGTATTATCATTTTGCTATTTTTCTATATAAAAACTTTAATTTATCATTTAATCGATTTTTTAAATGATTCCGTTTGTCTGATTTAGGTCCAGATATTTATTAAATCGACTTGCGATAAATGAAAAGTGCCAAACAAAATATGCCAGAACCTATTTTACTTCAGTTTAAGTAGCTAAATAACACAATTAATCTTTTTAAAAATAAAATAAAACCAAACTAGTTAATTAATTTGAAAGTTAGTAGCTCGTTTAAAAACAATAGGTGTGCGGTGTCCGTGGAACTGTTCAAACATTCTACTGATAGAAACTTAGGGTCCACCAAACTGTATAGAGAACTGGGTTCTCTATCAATTCCCACAAAACACACACAAAGAGATAAGTAAATGACACAACAGAGTTTTACGTGAAAAACTCTCAGCTCGCGGGATTAAAAACCACGACCTACACTCGTAGGATTTCAACTTTACTAACCGAGCAACTTTCAGATTACAACCTATTATAACCTAGGAATTAAACTTTTAATCTCTCACTCGCTTGTAATAACTCTATTACAAGCCTCTTTGTAATAACTCTATTATAAAGTTCACAACTCGACTAACTCTAGCCAAGACACAATCACAAGATTTATGGTTTTACAATTTGTTTCCTATACAATGCTTCTAGCTAAGCTAAGTAGGAATTACAAGTAGATCACATTAACAAAGGTACAATACAACTAGAGACATGTAATAATACAATGCTGGAAACATGTCCTTCGTCATGTTGTTGTTCTTTGTTCTTGAAGCCTGGGAATCACTTGCAAGTCGGAAACACACTTGAGAGGAAGCTTGATGAATTCTAGAATGTGCAAGTATGTTGTTTTTCCTTTGCTTCATGTTAATATTGCACAAGTGATGTCACTTGGATGATGCAAGCAATATCCGGTACAAGGCATGTCCTAAAAGGTGGTTGTTGCACTGGTCACACTGTTGCGTGTGTGCAGAGGAACAATTGCAACTTTACAGCTGTGAGCAATTGACTGGTACAGTCAGCAAAGGAACTGATGTCCATCTGTTCCTCCTGTCGTCTCTTTGACTCTGATTGTTGGAACTTGTGTCTGACTTGATACTTGTTGTTCTTGAACACTTTGAGGATGTGTAACATGTTCCCCATCTGGTTCTCATCATTAAATTTGTTAGATCATAAAAACATAACAGGCACAAAACCTATTAATTTCCCCCTTTTTAATGATGGCAAGCTTGTAATAGAAGTTCCCCCTGAGAACTAGGGGTGGGCATAAAATCCGAAAAATCGAATTCCGAACTGAACCGAATTAATTTGGTATTTCGGTTTCGATTTTTTCGGTATTTTGGTTTATTTCGGTACAGAAATTTCGGTATTTCGGTAATTCAGTACGGTATACGGTATTGAATTTTTGATATTTCGGTATACCGAAATACCGAAATAGTTTATAAATTGAGACAGTAATTGATGCTTGCTACAATTATGTTTATTTGAAAATATTATGATCTTTTCTTTGTACTCATTTTGTTTGGTCTTCCTTAATAGGACTAGTACACAATATTACTCATCTTTTAATAAGTACCAAAATTTAAATAATGTAGTGATTAAGTAATAATAATAGCAGTAAAACTAATATATTAATTGTGAAATACAAGTAGGAAAAAATCAAGATCGTCCTTGGAAAATTAAAAAAATTGATAAAAATACCTGCTTAAACTTTCATTTTCACTGGTTTAAAGGCAAAAGATCAAGCAAAAAGTGGATCAACCATACCAGCAAAGGTTCTAACAGTTACCAAAAGCATTACAACACAAACTAAACATTCTGCTTACTGAACACTCCTCTAGCTACACTAGACAAAACCTATACCTTTGTTGTGGTCCATGAAACAGAAAATGGTTTAAACCGAAACCGTACCGAACCAAAATAAGAAATACCGAAATACTTTGGTACGGTATTTGTTATACACGATTTATAAATCGAATACCGAAATACCGAATCAAAATTCTTAAATACCGAACCGAAGTACCGAATGCCCACCCCTACTGAGAACAATTCCCCCTGAGAGCCAAAGAACCAAAGTACCACAGTATGTCCTGTATTCCCCCTGAACTTGTTCCCCCTCAATTATTTTTCCCCCTTTTGGCATCATAAAAAGATTATTCACAAGTAATAAGCCAAAAGAATTCTAGCATGGTTAACTCATGTCACATGTGTGCACACAAACATGGCTAAAAATAGAGCATAAGAGTATAGCATGCATAGTAAAAAGGACGGGATTCTCATAAATTGTTCATAAAATGGAGAAGAATTAGCAGTACCATTTGTTACACAACCATTCACAAAATAAAACAACTTAAAAGGTACCAGCCACTAAACACAACAAAATAAAAGAACCAAAACAGAGGACAAACAACTTGAACTGGACACTGGGAAGGGAACGATTTTAAGGAGCACTGGAAGGGGGAGGCAGAGATGAAGAGGCAAGGGTTCTAAGATGGATATATATTTGAGCATTTGCTGACATTTTCTCATTAAACAACCTCTCCCTCAAGTCCTCGGCATGTTTTCTGAGATCAGCAATTTTCTTGGTCAGACGGGCAACCTTTGCGCCTTGTGTACTGCTGAAATCAGGTGCCTCCTGGGCCTGATTAAGTTGTCCATCAAGAATAACATTTTGTACCTTCAACTTCCTTATCTTTTCATTATCAAGATTCTGAGCTTCAATCAGTTGAGAGATAGTGGAATTACTGCCAACCCTTCCTTTCTTATCGATGCACTCACACTCTTCTAAGGTGGTCTTGGAGAAGGTCTGCTTGTGAGTACCCACTGTAGCTTTTCCCAAAGGGACCTTGACGAAGTTAAATACCTTAGTGAGTAAGAACCCGTAGGGCAATCCATGATTACCATCCTTAAAATCTGCTACTTTCTTCATATGTTCAATCATGATACCCGGCAGATTGATAGTGGAGTAGGCATCCAGTGCTTTTGTCATGACCCAATTCTATATTAGGTCGTGATGCCGTCCAGCCCCGTTACTAGACAAGCCAACACTGAATAACCTAATGATTTCCCATTTTAACAATTCTTTTTCCACGTAGTGATCTTTTTCTTTTACTTCCAAGTTTTAATGAAAACCGATTTAAATTATTAAATGAAAACAAAGAGAACATTAATAACCGTAAGAACAAAACCCAAAATCACAAGTCTACTAATGCATGCCAAGATCTAGTGTCACAAGTATATGGGCAACTTAGTAGAATATACAAAAGATATCTATCCTACTGCCTGAAAAGGAATAGACAGAAACAAAATAATTGGGGGACTCCGGCATGCTATTGAACGGCTCGGAAGGGCAGCTCACCGTGAAATCTCGAACCCAGATCAAGAATGCACATCGGATGGATATCCAGATGCACCTGCCTCAGATCCTTCACAGTTAAGTGCAGAAGTCTAGTGTGAGTATATAAAATAATATGTACCCAGTAAGTATCCCGCCTGTAACACCCCGGAAAGTTTTGAAGAACTTAAGTGTAAAGCCCGGTAAAATTTGCAAAGAAAATAATATTTCATAGTGCCGGACTAGGATTACGTGTTTGAGTATTGTAGAAATTCTTCGCGGCGAGCTTGCGAGCCGCAGCTCGGACATTTTGGGTTGAACAATGCACGGGAAAGTAAAGAAAAAATTTTGGCAGAAAAAGTGCAATTCTGCAGTCCATTATGCGACTGCAGAATCACTCTGCGGACCGCATAATGGCCGTAGAGTAAGGCAGTTAATTGGGTCAGTTGAAGCAATTATGCGGTCGACTATGCGACCATATAACTGTTATGCGGTGTACTTTGCGACCGCAAAATACTTATGCGGACCGCATAGTGACCGCAGACTCAGGCAAATATTTGGTCATTTTGGACACCAATTATGCGACCGCAGAACCTGTTCCGGAGCTCCATTTTTGAGTTTTTAAAACCCGACCCTATTTCGTTAAATACACTCCTTGGGCCATTTTTGAGACATAATCTGATATTTTAGAGTGAGAGAGAGTGTCCTAGAATGAGAAGGTGTTCTTCAATTATTGTTCTTCAATTCTTGCTCAAGCTTTGGAAGATTAAGGAGGGAAACTCACTAGGTCTTCATCCTAGAGGTAAGATTTTGCACCCTAACCCTCAATTTCGAATTTTGTATAGAAATGGGTAATAAACAAGATAATTTCTGGGCAAGAGGGTTGTTTATTTTACATGCATGTATTATCACAGGGTGTAGAAAGATTGTTGAGCTAAAGATAGTAAATATTGGGCTGTGGGATGATGGAATTCTTCATAAAAGGACCTTGAACCTTAATCCACACTTAGTGTTTGATAAAATACTCAAATGAGCTGAGACCATGAATATCTTCCTAATTATGGTTCAATTTTGTTATGTCTCAAATAGATTGGGATTGCTAGAATTTTTGGAACGTTGTAGTAATTTAAGGAAAGCTCAATTGAGGTATGTTGACTAAACTTTCTCTCTTGGAATTGAATTCCATAATGTTTCCATGAGTTTCAAAGCATGGATTACGTATCAAAATGTGGTGGCTTGAATCATATTTCAAATGAAAGTTAGTATGCCAAATTGTGTAAGAAAATCTCAATATTCTTAAGACTCTTAATTGCTCATATGTGTACCTAAAGTCTTGATTGGGAATGTCTTATTGTTGATAACCTATAAAGATAGTTGGAAGTGAAATCAGTAAATTGGGAATATAAAGTGTGGCCAACGTGCCAATAGTGAAAGTTATACTTGTGACCAATGGTGCCAATGAAATGAAATAAGGTAAGAAAGATTATGAAATGAGCTTTGACTCAACTATTCCCAAATTGACTTCGACAATATAATCGGCTAAGAGTTTATGAACTCAAGTGATGCCCAAATGTGGCTGTTTTAGCTAATGCTATGCTTTATAAGTAACTTCCAATGTGTTATGAAACCCTATGGACGGTCTATGAAACACATAGGTATATTGTGTTATGAAACCCTATGGACGGTCTATGAAACGCATAGGTATATTG
>AWOL01S0065914.1:0-19190 GCA_000715115.1 Nicotiana otophora
ATTGATATTAGATGAACAATACAATACAAGAGGTCCTTATTTATAGCTATACTATACAAGGACCTACTACTCTTCTACCAATGTGGGACAATACTACACTATATACATGCTGTAAACTAACAGAGGTGACGACAGATGATGGTAACTTAAACCGAATAGTGGTAATTAGGATTAAGTGTGGATTGTACACCTTTGCGGAGTGCAATTGGTTGACTAAGAGGAGACAAGTCTGCAATAGGTGCAGAATCTGATGCGCGGCGTGAATCACCTGGGCTTGATGCTGGATGTGGACGACGATGATAAGTCAAGAGTGGTGGAGTTGCAGAAGGTTGAACTGGATTATGTGTAGGAACTGGAGCTATAGGTGGTGGAGCTACAACTAGAGATGTAGGTGGTGGAACTGGAGCTATAGGTGGTGGAGCTGGAGTGATTGAATCTCCAAAAGATGAAACTGGAAGTACCTCAGAAATATCTAAGTGATGACCTGAACCTGTGAAGTATGATTGGGTTTCAAAGAAGGTAGCATCAGCGGACATAAGGTACAGCTGGAGGTCAGGAGAGTAGCATCGATACCCCTTTTATGTTCTCGAGAAACCCAGAAATACGCACTTAAGAGCATGAGGAGCTAACTTATCTGTTCCCGGAGTAAGGTTATGGACAAAACAAGTGCTTCCAAAGATACGGAGTGGAAGAGAACAAAGGTAAGTGGGGAAACATGACAGAGAATAGAACTTGGTTCTGGATAGCTGAAGAAGGCATACGATTAATAAGATGGCAAGATGTAAGCACTGCATCCCCAAAAAATGCAACGGAGCATGAGATTGTATGAGTAGGGTACGAGCAGTTTCAATAAGATGTCTATTCTTTCTTTCAGCTGCCCCATTTTGTTGAGATGTGTACGGACAAGATGTTTGATGAACAATCTCATGAGATTTCATAAACTGCTAAAATGGGGAAAACAAATACTCTCGGGCATTATCACTACGAAATGTGCGAATAGAAATCCCAAATTGATTTTGAATTTCAGCGTGGAAGGTCTGGAAAATAGAAAACAGCTCAGATCGATTTTTTTATCAAAAATATCCAAGTGCACCTGGAATAATCATCAATGAAACTGACAAAGTAGCGGAATCCTAAGGTGGAACTGACCCGACTAGGACCCCAAACATCTGAATGGACTAAAGTAAAAGGTGACTCTGCTCGATTATCAAGACGCCGAGGGAAATGGGAGCGAGTATGCTTACCGAGCTGACATGATTCACACTCTAGAGCTGACAAGTGAGATAAACCAGATACCATTTTCTGAAGTTTCGACAAACTGGGATGTCCCAAACCGTTTATGTAATAAATATGGTGAATCAGTAACAGGACAAGTTGTAAAAGGAAGACAAGATGTGAGTCCATGTGATTTAGCAAGGATAAGGTAATAAAGTCCGTTTGATTCACGCCCGGTACGAATGATTCGCCCCGTACTGTGTTCCTGTATAAAAACTTGGTCATCAAGAAATAAAACAGCGCACTTGAGTGATTTGGCTAAGCGACTAACAGCTATGAGATTAAAGGGACTATTGGGAACATAAAGGACTGAATCTAAAGGTAAGGAAGGAAGTGAGCTTGCTTGACCTATTGCAGTTGCCATGGTTTGAGACCCATTGGCCATTGTGACTTTTGGAAGAGATTGAGAATACGAAATAGTAGTGAAAAGAGATTTGTTACCAGAAATATGATCTGATGCACCTGAATCAATGACCCAAGACTCAGAGGATGAATATTGGGAGAAACAAGTCACGTTATTACCTGTTTGAACAATAGAAGCTATCTCAAAAGATGTCTGCTAACATGCTTTGTAATGAAGGAACTCAATATAATCTGCTAAAGAAACCATCCGACTATTCAACGCATCGGTTCCCATGTCGCTACAATTTATAGTAGTAGGGTTAACTTGAAATAGTGGAAATAAGTAACCCATGTGAGAAAACTGAAGGAATAGCTTGAAAAACACTGTATACAGCAGGAAAACAGAACACTGTTCTGCACCGGAAACACTGTTCTGTGCCGGAAACACTGTTCACGCGGGAAACAATGTAGCTCGCCGGAAAATTCCAAAGTTGTCGGAATTTGTCGTAACCAGGATGGATAGACTCGGAATTCCCTTGCGAGCAAGCTGTCCTAAAGAAATGTTTTCAAAAAATGGCCGGAAAGGTCACTGTTCACGCCGTAAAATATAAAAGTGGTCAGAATTTGATTTGAATTAGATGAGTAGGCTCGGAATTTTGAGGAGAGCAGATTGTCCTGAAGAAGTTTCGCGAAAAAATGGCCGGAAAGTGGCCAGAACCCTCGCCGGAAAAGTTGATGTTGCCGGCGCGTGAAGGAGCGTGGCGGCTTTTCTGCCGGATAAATTTTCAGGGTTTGGTCGTCGGAGGGTAATCTACCTCGTGGTAGTGTTGGTTTTAACACAACACCGACAGAAAGTGACTTTCACTTAGACAAGCCTTAGGTCACCGGAAAAAATTGCACGATGACTAAGTTCTTTCTTCCCGGTTAACGCTGGAATGGCGTACAGCGATCTTTTCTCACTAATGCTCTGATACCATGTGAGAAAGCACAGGAGAAAATATGTTATTGATATTGGATGATAAATACAATACAAGAAGTCCCTATTTATAGTTATACACTACAAGGAGATATTACTCATCTTCCAATGTGGGACAAGACTACACTATACATATCTGTAAACTAACAGTATCAATGACTACTATACTAATATATCTTTTACAATTTATCCTAGTGTAAAATTATTCTAAGGCAAAGCTCTGCGTAGTCCTTGCCATCTTGCTCGGTAGTCACAAAAAGTGGACGAATAACACTGATGCATCTACAATCCTTAAAACATTGAATCCATCTCAACATCACAAGGGTCGACAGACACAATAACTGCATGAATAACACTGATGCATCAATAATCATTAGTAAGTATAGTTATGTCACATGACCATAGTAAACGGGCACAATAATTTGTTCGAATTCTGGTTCTTTAAATTCATGTGATTTCTCTATTGCAACCAAAGCGCTTGTTGTAACACTAGGACATCCAACAGCATGATGGTCTTCTTGAGGCAACGATGGGCCAGCAGAACATGGACTTATTTGAAAACAGAGATATAGATGGCAAATTCGAAGTAGTGTACCTCTACCTCCTATATTCCTTTTAACCTGGACTAGCTCCACAAAAACCTTCTTCTTAATATCATCCTATATTTCAAATGCTGCATGTAATATATTTGCCACTGTCAGCAATCTCTAAGTTTCTACATTAAGAAATTAAGCATCACCTCTACATGGAAATCATCACAATTTCAGTCCAGGGGGTCAAATCTAGTAGCTAAATAATGAAGAAGCGTACCATTGAAACTGCATTTGAACCATCTACTAATAATTTGCTGAAAAAATTGGTACGCCATCGCTTCTTCTATGGCATATCATGACCTTACTGCACTATCATTTACACGTGCTTTTGCGCTAAATCAGGAACTCCAAACCTTATTTCATTGGTCGTAGCATTAATTTGTGGTCTTTTTCTATAACTCCACAGTGGAGCTTGCCGAGTAAAAGCAAAAGTATCGTGAAACGCAATTCCGCTCTTCTTCTCACAACCAGTAGAGGTATAAACAAGCTGAAGTATAATTTTGGACGTTTGGACAGGGCTTGACTATTATTCAAGCCAAACTTGACCTCAATTCAAGTATCATACAAGCTACATGTGCAAGTTGATCTTGGCTAGCTAAGACATACTTGAACACAGTTGGCTCAACTCGAACTCGGTTGGCTGGCTAAGAGAAACAAGCCAAGGTCGAGGTCGTCTATGGATCTAACTCTATAAAAGCTAGTTCACAAGTACGTTAAAACAAATGAAAGTTTTTTTGTTTTTTCACTTCATAAGCTAGAAATGGTCGAAAACCAATTTGGTTACTGAATATCCGCTGAGTGGCATATCAGCTAATGGTCATAGGGATACAATTTTGAATAACCAATTCTTGACATTACAAAAGCAAAGTTACCACACGCTACACATCAATTGCATTAGCTTATGGTTTGACCTTGTTTATTTTTATATAACTGTGGTGTCCGAGTTAGCTTACGTACACCAAGGGATTGTGTTCAGGACAGAGATCCCTATCTCTCAGCAAAACAGAGGAAGTTGATATTGTAGGACGGTTCACTATGTTAAATGATTCTGTTAATCGTGGCAATGGTTTACTCGTCCTGTAAGAGATTCAGATGTCTCTACCACAAGTTCCATATCCTGTGGAATGGGGAAAATAGAGGAAATGGGTGGGCGGCTAGACCTTCCGATTTGGCATTTATCAAAGGCGGATTGAAAAAGAATATCTAAACGAACGTAGAATAAGTAAAAGAATCTAAGAGGAGAGGGAAAGATAGACAAGCGTCAGGTTACCTGGTCGAGCTTACTGAGATGTATATAGCCAGTGGTTCGGTCAAGCTCCCCTCCAAAAGTGCTGCCGGTTTTCTGCAGCAATTCCCACTCCTCCAACGTACTGATGCGGTAGACGAAATCACCTGCCCCCTCTCTCCCAGTCATTTCTTGGGTGCTTGGAACTTGGAAGTGTGGAACGGTACCCCCAGATTTCACCTTCTTTTAACCTAAATGGTCCCTTAATTTTGGGTTAGTATTTTTCGAGTTAATTCCCTTGTTTGGATCGGATGGTTGTTATATATGTTTTATAATGTATTGTATTATATTGTATAATATTATTTTGATGTATATAATATTTGAATATATTATATTATTTATCGTTATTTTATGTTATTATGCATCAACAATATAAAGAATAAACTTACAATATTATAAAGAAAAAAAATGTACAAGGTGAAATTATTATTTAAAAATGTAGGGTAAAGGATAAAATAAGGTAATTTAATAGTAAGGAAGTGCAATATGAGAGAAAAAATAAGGTAATGACTGACCACACCAAATCGGTCATTGCATAAAGCGTCATTTTTCGTCGTTACGTAATATTGGATTTAACAATACGATACAATAAAATTTAAGTAACAATCAAAACAAACATTGTATTTAAAGTACAATATGTAACCACCATCCAAACAAGTTGTGAGTGCCGATTCAAGTTATAGGAATGACACACTAAGGGGTCGTTTGGTTTGAAGACAAGTTATTCCGGAGATTAGTTATGATGTAATTAATTATATTAGGATTGGTCATCCTAGTATTATTTCTTATTGACTGATTGGTATATTGTATTATTCCTCGGGTTGTAAATTTTACTTGGTATAACTTATCTTGTAATTACTATTCCACCATCCGCATGTATAAATTATCTACTATTTTTAATCTTGCGATAACTTATCATAGGATAAGGCAGTACTAAATTTTTATCCCATGATTATTTTTGTTTATCGTACCAAACAACTCCAAAAAATATTGTTTATAGCAAAAATCACCTAAATGATTTTCATTATCCCACCAAATAATTTTTACATGAAAATACTAAAGAAAAACATAAATGGTTACTTAAGTTTAAAAGTAGGTCTAAAGTTATCCAATAAATAGAACATTGTATATTAATGACAAGGTGGGTTGCTCTGATGGTAAGCACCCTCCACTTACAACCAAGAGGTTGTGAGTTCGAGTCACCCCAAGAGCAAGGTGGGGAGTTCTTGGAGGGAAGGATGCTGATGGTCTATTGGAAACAACCTCTCTACCCCAGGGTAGGGGTAAGGTCTGCGTACACACTACCCTCCCAAGACCCCACTAGTGGGATTATACTGGGTTGTTGTTGTTGTATATTAATCCTTTAATTTATCATACGTTAATAGCACATGTAGGTTTCATATGGCCATGCATAGTATTCTTATGATTCCAAAACGCAAATAAAATGACGCTAATCATGGTGAGTATTGCCAACAAAAGCATTATCCAATGGTTCTACCAATGTTTAAGCCAATCAGAGTCGTCAACCAAATTCAGAAAAATTATCATGTATATAGACACATGAAAAATGGACATAATTATTATTTATAAACCCGGAACATAAAAAAAATAATATTAATCATGATGAGTATTGCTCACACAAACGTATCTGATGGATCCACTAAATTTTAGGTTATTAAGAGTCCATCAACCAAATTCAAGAAAGTCATCATGTATATATACAAAAGGATAAATGGACATTATCATTCATTCCTATTATTTATATATATATATATATATATATATATACGGAATAATCTTGAAACGAAAATCTGGGATCATCCTGAATTCCTATTTTATGGCCCTAAAACGCTAAAAACAGGCAATGGCCATGGAAAAGCGATGACTACTGTTCATTAGGTCATTTTTTGTGGGTCTGCAAAATATTAAGAGATTTGGGGCAGGTCACCCAAATTCATGCAGATGACGTGGACTATATCACACGAGAATTTGGGAATGGTCGTGAATTCTAATTTTATGATCCTAAAACACCCAAAAATTAAGAACGGACGTGACGAAGCGATGACTATTGTTCATTAGGTCATTTTTTATGGGCCCGCAAAATTTTAGAAGATTCGGGGTCTATCGCCCGAACTCATGCAGATGGCGTGGACTATAGTACACGAAAATCTGAGAATCGTCCTAAATTCCTGTTTTATAGCATTAAAACACCAAAAAATGAAGAATGTTCATGGAGAAACTATGACTATTATTCATTAGGTCATTTTTATGGGCTCACTAAATTTTAGAAAATTCGGGGACGGTCGCCGGAATCCATGCAGATGGCGTGGACTATAGCACACAAAAATCTAAGAATTGTCCTAAATTCATATTTTATGGCCCTAAAAGCCTAAAATTAAGGAATGGTCATGGCGAAGCGATGATTACTAGTCATTAGGTCATTTTTATGGACTCGCAAAATTTTAGGAAATTTGGGGCCGATCGCCCGTATTCATGCAGATGGCATAGACTATAGCACACAGAAATTCGGGAATCGTCCTTAATTCCTGTTTTATGACTCTAAAACGCCAAAAAAATGAGGAACATTTCATGTAAAGTGATGACTATTTTTTATTAGATTATTTTTTATGGGCCCGCAAAATTATAGGAGATTCGGGACCGTTCGATCGAATTCATGCAGAAAGTATGGACATAGCACACGAAAAACTGGGAATCGTCCTGAATTCCTGTTTTATAACCCTAAAATACCAACAAAAAAAAGAACGGTCATGGCGAAGCGATGACTGTCGTTCATTAGGTCATTTTTTATGGGCCCACAAAACATTTAGGAGATTCAGGGTCGATCGCCCCAATTCATGCAGATGGCATGGAATATAGCACACGAAAATATGGGAATCGTCCTAAATTCCTATTTTATGGCTCTAACACCAAAAAAATAAGGAACGATCACGGAAAAGTGAAAACTATTATTCATTATGTCATTTTTTACGAGCCCAAATTTTGTTTTTTATGAGATTCAGGGTCGGTCGCCCAAATTAATGCAGGCGGCGTGGATTATAGCACACGAAAATCTGAATCATCCTCAATTCCTGTTATGGCCCTAAAACACTAAAAATCGAGGAACGGTCATGACGAAGCAATGGAAATTGTTCATTATATCATTTTAGATGGGCTCGAAAATTTTTAGGAGATTGGGGTTGGTCGCCCCAATGCATGAAGATGGCGTGAACTATAGCACACGAATTCCTCTTTTAAGGCCATAAAACGTCAGAAAACGAGGAACTGCCATAGAGAAGCGATAACTATTGTTCATTAGGTCATTGTTTAAGGGCTTGAAAAAGTTTAGGAGATTGGGGGTCATGTGCCTTAATTCATACGGATGGCGTGGACTATATCACATGAAAATCTGGAAGTCGGGTGGAATTCCAGTTTTATGACCCTAAAATGCCAATATATTAGGAACGATCATGGAAGGGGTGGCTAATGTTCCTTAGATTATTTTTTATGGACCGAAAAAATTTTAGGCAATCCGGGTCCAGGCACCCAGACCCACGTGAAAGGCGTGGGCTATAGCACACGAAAATTTGAGAATCGGGCAAAATTTCAGTTTTATGGCCCTAAAATGCCAATAAATGAGGAACGGTCATGGTAGGGGAGGTGACTAATATTTCTTAGGTCGTTTTTGATGAGCTGATAAACTCTTATATAGCCCGGGCGCTCGTGCCCATGCAAAAAGCATGAGTTATAGCACACTAAACTCTGGGAATCGGGCAGAAATCCTGTTTTATAGCCCTAAGACGCCAAAAAAGATGGAACGGTCATAACGGAACGGGGACTAATGTTCCTAAGGTCATTTTTGATGAGCCGGCAAAAATATAAGGCAGTTCGGGTTCAGGCGCCCGGACTTATGCGGGAGACGTAGGCTATAGCACACGAAAATGTGAGAATCGGGCAGAATTCCAGTTTTATGTCCCTAAAACGACAAAAAAAGGAACGATCATGGTAGTGCGGTGACTAATGTTTCTTAGGTCATTTTTTATGGGCCGACAAAATTTTAGGAGCTCCGGTTCCAGGCGCTCGGATCCAAATGGAAGGCGTGGGCTATCGAGCACACGAAAATCTAGGAATCGTCCGGAATTCCATTTTTATGAAACTAAAATGCCAAAAAGGATGAATGGCCATAGTAGGGTGGTGACTAATGTTGCTTAGGTCATTTTGTATATGCTGGCAAAATTTTAGGCGATCCGGATTCGGGCGCCCGGACCCACACGGAAGGCGTGGATAGCACACAAAAATTTGGGAATCGGATGAAATTCCAGTTTTATAGCGCTAAGACGAGGAACGGTCATGGAGGAGCAATGACTAATGTTCCTTAGATCGTTTTGGATGGGCCAGTAAGATTTTAGGAGGTCCGGGTTGGGGCGCATGGACCCAAGCGGAAGGCGTGGGCTATAGCACATGAAAATCTGAGAATCGGATAGAATTCCAGTTTTATGACACTAAAATACCAAACAACGAGTAACAGTCATAGAGGGTCAGTGACTAATGTTCCTTAGGTCATTTTTAATGGGCCGATAACTTTTAGGCGGGCCAGATCCGTGTGCACGAACCCACACAATAGGCGTAGGCTATAACACACGAAAATCAAGGAATCGGGCGAAATTCTAATTTTATGATCTAAAATGCCAAAAAGCGAGGAGCAGTCAAGGTGGTAACTAATGTTCCTTAGGTCGTTTTTGAAGTACAAGCAAAAGTTTAGGCAGTTCGGGCGCCCGACCTACGCAAAAGGCGCGGGCTATAGCATACAGAAATCTAGGAATCGGGTAGAATTCTAGTTTTATGGCCCTAAAATGCCAAAAAAGGGGAACGGTCATGGCGGGGCGGTGACTATGGTTCCATTTTTGATGGCCCAAATTTTTTTTAGGCGATCTAGGTCTGGGGGGCCAGGCCCATGCAGAAGGCATAGGCTAGCACATGAAAATCTAAGAAACAGGCGGAATCCCAGTTTTATGGTCGTAAAACACCCAAAAATGAGGAAAGGTCGTGGCGGGGTGGTGGCTATGGTTCCTTAGGTCAGTTTTGATGGCTCGAGAATTTTTTAGGCGATATGAGTCCGGGGGACTGGGCCCATGCGGAAGAGGAGGGCTATAGACACAAAAATTTGGGAATCGAGCGAAATTCCAGTTTTATGATCGTAAAATGCCAAAAAATGAGGAACGATCATGGCGTGGCAGTGACTATGGTTCCTTAGATCGATTTTGATGGTTTGGAAAATTTTTAGGGGATCCAAGTCCGGGGGGCCGGGCCCATGTAGAAGGCGTGAGCTATAGCTCACGAAAATCTGAGAATCGGGTAAAATTTCAAATTTATAGCCGTAAAATGCCAAAACATAAGGAACAGTCAAGACAAAATAGTGACTATGGTTCCTTAGGTCGTTATTGATGGCCCGAAATGTTTTTAGGCGATTCGGGCTATGGAGACCGGACCCAAGCGAAAGGACTATGCTATAGCACACGAAAATTTAGGAATCAAGCGGAATCCCAGTTTTGTAACCGTAAAATGCCAAAAACTAGGAATGGCCATGTGGATCGGTGACTATGATTCCTTAGGTCATTTGTATGGCCAAGAAATATTTTAGGCGATTCGGTTCCGAGGGCCCGAGCCCATACGGAAGGTTTGGGCTATAGCACACGAAAATCTAGGAATCAGGCGGAATTCTAATTTAGTGGCCTTAAAATGCCAAAAAAAGGAACGGTCATGGCGGGGAATTTACTATGGTTTCTCGGGTCATTTTTGATGGCCTGAAAATTTTTAGACGATCCGGGTCCGTGGGCCTGGGCCCATATGGAAGGTGTGGGCTATAGCACATGAAAATTTGGGAATCGAGCAAAATTCCTATTTTCTGGCCGTAAAATGCCAAAACATGAGGAGGGTTCATGGCGGGGTGATGACTATAGTTCCTTAGGTCATTTTAATAGACCAAATAAAAGTTTAGGTGATCCGGGTCCGCGGGCCTGGGCCCATGTGGATGGCATGGGCTATCGCACCAAAAATTTAGGAATAGGGTAGATTCCAGTTTTATGGCCGTAAAATGCCAAATAACGAGGAACGGTCATGGCGGGGCAGTGACTATGGCTCCTTAGGTCATTTTTGATGGCCCAAAAAATTTTTAGACGATTCGGGTCCGGGGGCCCGGGCCCATGCGGAAGGCGTGAGCTATACACATAAAAATTTGGAAATCGGGCGGAATCCTAGTTTTATGGGCGTAAAACGCCAAAAAATGAGTAACGGTCATGGAAGGATGGTGACTATGGTTCCTTAGGTTGTATTTGATGGCCCCAAAAAATTTTATGCGATCCGGGTCCGGGGGCCCGGGCCCCTGCGGAAGGTGTGGGCTATAACAAACGAAAATCTCGGAATCGGGCATGATTCTAGTTTTATGGCCGTAAAATGCCAAAAAATGAGAAACAGTCATGGAGGGAGATGGTGACTATGGTTCTTGATGGTAGGCTATAATCTTATGTTTTAGTCGATTATTACATTCTAATTTAATGCACTTTAGTTGAGTTTGAGCTTTAATCGCTAGTGTTTTGCACTAATTGTATGTTTTATGCCTTGTAGGAGTGATTATGACCTATGTAGATGTTATGGAATAAATTCATGTGATTTGGAGCTTTGAAGTTTGAGTAAAAGCACCAAGGAATTAAGCTGGGATCGTGTTCGGGGATCAACGGATGATAGTTAAGAACGAACGAAGAATCGAGCAGTCATACTGCGTAGTGTCCAGTAAAATGCACATAACTTTTCGCTCGGAACTCTGTTTGGGCTCCAAAATATATTGTTGGAAAGCTAATTCATTTACGTGTTTTCAAATTCCCAACAGAACAGGGTGAAAAGTGTGCGGCAAGTGCACGGTCGTGCACTGACCGCGCATATGGGGCAGAATAGTGTGAAAAATTCGCGTCCAAGTACGCGGGCACACTTCCAGTTGCGCGACCGCGCACGTCCTGTCCGGGAAAAGTGTCCCTTTTCGTGTAGGAGAAGATGTATTTGTTTGGGCCCGACTCTACTTAGTATATATACATGGAAAATAGTATTTGAGGACTTTTGATATCTTAGACCTAAGAAAGCTAAGGAGGAGGTGGAGAAGCAAGAGCACAAGTATTTCACCATTCATCCTCACTCAAGACAAGGGTTTGGATGTTTTATGTTTTCCTTTGAGTAAAATTCCAGTTAATCTGTTCTTATGAGTAAAATTCAAGTTAAACGTGTTTTGATTGATTCAGGTAGCTCGACCAATATTATTCGATCGAGAGTCGTAGAACAGCTCGGCCTGTAAGGTCAAATTATGCCTGCAGCCCGAGTACTTAACAGCTTCAACATGGCAAGTGAAACCACCAAAGGTGAAATTATTTTGCTGGTGAATGTGGCCGGGACCATCCAAAAAATAAAGTTCCATGTGATCGAGGATGTCATGAGATACAACGCCCTGCTCGGAAGGCCTTGGATCCATAACATGAGGGTAGTACCCTCGACCCTTCACAAAGTTCTGAAGTTCCCGACATCATAGGGAGTTGAAAACTTGAAATAGTGTACGGGGAGAAACCCGCCTCCAAGGAGATGTTGCCAATCGATGAAGTGATACTGGTATTAGCACTTTCATCAGCAAAGGGATCAGATTCGAAAGGAAAACATGAGGCCAAATAGCAACCACAGTCACCAGCCCCGACCCAATCCGAGAAGCAGCGGACCGATGAGGACGATGACTATTGGATCCCTCGATCCTTCATAATTCCCGATGACTCCGACGCCACCAAGTCAACGGTCGAAGAGCTGGAACAAGTCACATTGACCGAACATCAGCCTGAACGAAAGGTATACCTGGGCACGGGGCTAACCCCCGAGCTCAGGAAAAAACTTATTCATTTCCTTAAAGCTAACATGAGTTGCTTTACTTGGTCCCACCTTGATATGACAGAGATCCCGCCGGAAATTACCACTCACAAACTGAGCCTAGACCCTAAATTCTGCCCAGTGAAGCAAAAAAGAAAACCCCAATCCGAGATTAAACATGCCTTCATCAAGGACGAGGTAACCAAACTTCTCAAAATATGATCCATTCGGGAAGTAAATTATCCCGAATGGTTAGCAAACGTAGTGGTAGTCCCTAAGAAGAGAAACAAACTTAGAATGTGTGTAGATTTTAAAGACATAAATAAAGCATGCCCCAAGGATTCTTTTCCTTTGCCTAACATCGATCGTATGATCGATGCCACGGCCGGCCACGAGACTCTCAGTTTTCTCGATGCCTACTCCGGTACAACCAAATACATATGAACCCGGAGGACCAGGAAAAGACCTCGTTTATCACTAAGTATGGCACCTAATGTTATAATGTAATGCCATTCGTACTAAAGAATGCTGGTGTAACCTATCAACGCCTAGTAAATCGAATGTTCGAATAACAAATAGGGAAGTCTATGGAAGTTTATATTGATGGCATCCTAGTTAAGTCCCTGCGAGAAGAGGACCATTTGAAGCATTTGTAGGAGACTTTCGATATACTGAGGAACTACAATATAAAGCTCAACCCAGAAAAGTGCGCGTTCGGGGTTGGCTCGGGCAAGTTTCTTGGCTTCATGGTGTCCAATCAGGGGATCGAGATCAACCCCGATAAAATCAAAGCTATCAAGGATATCACGGTCGTAGATAATGTAAAGGTCGTGCAGAGGCTAACGGGGCGCATAGCCACCCTAGGGAGATTCATTTCTAGATCCTCAGATAAGATTCACCGATTTTTCTCACTGCTTAAGAAGAAGAGAAATTTTGCATGGACCTCGAAATGCCAGCAGGCCTTGGAGGAACTAAAGCGGTACTTATCGAGCCTGCCGCTGCTTCATACCCTGAAAGTGAACGAACAACTTTACTTATACTTGGTAGTCTCAGAGATAACGGTAAGTGCAGTCCTGGTCTGAGAAGAACAAGGTACGCAATTCCCTGTCTATTATGTTAGTCGGACCTTAGGTGAGGCCAAAACTAGGTATCCTCATTTAGAAAAGTTAGCGCTCGCTTTGATAAGCGCCTCTAGGAAATTAAAACCATATTTTTAATGTCATCCCATATGTGTTGTAACAACTTATCCCCTTCAAAATATTTTGCATAAACCGAGCTTTCGGGGCGATTGGCGAAGCCAAATGCGACTCCCTCCTCATTGTGAATCAGGTTAACGGAAGCTTTGAAGTTTGGGAGGAACGAATGCAAAGATACTCGGACAAGCTACAAGTAACTCTACACCAGTTCAAATAATGGACTTTGCAATATGTGCCTCGAGATCAAAATGGCGAAGCCGATGCCCTCACAAACCTAGGCTCGTTAGTCGAAGACAACAAACTCAATTTGGGGGATGTTGTACAACTCATGAGGTCAGTGGTCGAAGAAGGCCATGCCGAGATAAATTCCACAAGCTTAACTTGGGATTGGAGAAACAAGTACATAGAGTATTTGAATAACGAAATACTTCCTTCAGATCCAAAGGAATCGAGGACCCTGCGTACGAAGGTAGCCCGATTTAGCTTGTCTGAAGATGGAACCTTACTCAGAAGGATGTTCGACAGTCCGCTAGCGATATGTCTGGGACCGGGTGATACCGAGTATGTTTTGAGGGAAGTCCACGAAGGCACATGTGGGAACCACTAAGGTGCCGAATCGCTGGTTCGAAAGGTAATCCGAGCCGGCTATTACTAGATTGATATGGAAAAAGATGTGAAGGAGTTTGTGCAAAAATGTGATAAATGTCAAAGGCATGCTCCGATGATTCATCAACCCGGAGGGCTGTTGCATTCGATTTTGTCCCCATGGCCATTCATGAAGTGGGGGATGGACATCGTCGGCCCTCTTCCATCGTCACAAGGTAAGGCTCAATTTGTTTTATTTATGACTGACTATTTCTCTAAGTGGGTTGAAGCACAGGCCTACCAGAAGGTTAGGGATAAAGAAGTTATCGACTTCATTTGGGACCATATCGTATGTCGATTCGGAATACCATCCGAAATTGCATGTGACAACAGAAAACAGTTTATCGGCAGCAAGGTGACCAAATTTCTCGAAGGCCTCAAGATCAAAAGGATTTTATCAACACCTTATCACCCTAGTGGAAATGGGCAAGCCGAATCGGACAATAAAACCATAATACAAAACCTCAAGAAAAGGTTGACAAACGCTAAAGGAAAATGGAGAGAAGTCCTGCCCGAAGTCCTTTGGGCGTATCGCACAACTTCGAAGTCCAGTACCGGGGCTACCTCATTTTCTTTGGTTTATGGCGATGAAGCTTTAATACCAGTCGAAGTTGGGGAGCCAAGCATCGGATTCCAATATACGGCGGAAGAATCAAATGACGAAGCCATGAATACAAGCCTGGAACTATTAGATGAACGACGTGAAGCTGCCTTTGTTCGATTGGCCGCCCAGAAACAACGAATCGAGAGGTATTACAATCGAAGGGCCAAACTTAGATACTTTAATATCGGGGACTTGGTACTGAGGAAGGTAACACTAAACACCCAAAATCCAAATGAAAGGAAATTGGGTCCGAACTGGGAAGGGCTGTACCAGATTCTCGAAATCACAGGAAAACGATCCTATAAGCTCGGAACGATGGACGGAGCTCAACTACCGAATAATTGGAATGTAACTCATCTCAAACGATATTACTGCTGAGGTACGACCTCATTTCAATTCTTTCTATTTTTTGACTAATATTTGCAGGTTATCAACGAGGAGAGGTACAAAGTCGTTAGGTCTAAAAACACGCGTTGCACTCTTTTTTCCTTGAACCGTTTTTGTCCCAAATGGGTTTTTCGGCAAGGTTTTTAACGAGGCAACAGTGGATCGTGCTACCTTAGAATTGAAGGCCGATCACGAATTGGTATCAAAGACTTGTGTTTTCATTATCCGAGATTTCTCTACAATCAACCTCGAATACTGGGAGGGATTACCCTCGGATATTGAATTATTCTAACAAGGAAAATATTTCGAAATTAAAGGGTCCGAATAGGTAGGATTTATTGTAAGGTCAAAACGAACCGTGCCCACATTGACTGCTCGAGCTCTAACATAAACCATGTACGCATGTGTGATTATTTTTGACAAAAATAATCACATATGTACTTTCTTTGCAACTATTTAATGTCTTGGAAAACTTTCCACTTTGCAACCCCATACTTTCGATCTGTTATGAAAACGAGCCCAAGGGCCGATCGCAAACGGAGTATGGATAATCACTCCAACACTCGGGGACTGCCGTCCATAAAATAAACTCGAGTAAATTAAACTATTGAACATCGAGGGCATAAGACCTCTTAGGCAACCCTCGAATTTTAAAGGCCACGACCACACCTACTCGGGGACTGTTATCTTAGGCAAGCCTGGATAACTGGGGAAAGTGAGCTCACTGTGCTACACCCGAACTCAAAGGCTACGACCAATTTAACACGATTCGGAGACGTCCGAAATTCGTAACAAAAACAAGCCTTCGAAAAAGAAAAAATTCTTTCACAACCAGTTCTAAAGGCTACCCTCGGCAGAATCTTAAACTTAAGATATTTTCGGGAAAAAACTTCGGTAACATCGAACCCCGATAACGCCTTAACCCAGAAAGCAATAAAAGCAAGGTTTTGTTCGATCCCTTGAACACAACCTCATTATTTCATGCTAAGGCATTACAACCTTTGTGAACACGAATGATAAAACAAAGGAAGATTTTTTGAAAGCTAAAAAGGGTAGAAAGCCTTATATGTATGTTTAAATGATCATTTTACAAACGCCAGATCGGCCAAATACAAAATTTACAAAGACCTAAGGGTTACTTTTACTTCGAGTTCGAGAAATCATCCTCACTCGACTATAAAGCCTAAGGGCGACCTTATTTCGAGTTCGAACAGGTCTTCACTCGACCATTAAGCTTTAGGGCTACATAAATTCAAGTTCGAATAATCATTCGGGGTCCATCGATCAGAAACGGTCGAGGGTAAGGCTTATTATCGGTCCTCACCATCTCGAACCTTGGATCCCCGAACGCAACTTCATAATCTTATACTAAGGCGTTTTAACCCTTACAAGAGATAACAAAAAAAAGGGCAACAGATTCAAAAGCCATGGAATGGAAAAGTTGCATATATTTATGAAAAACTTTTTACAAGAGCCACATGGCCCGATTGAGAATATTTTTTACAAAAGCGGATCGGCCTCACCATAAAAGCGAGAATTACAAAGCCTAAGCAGCATGATCCGTATCAGAGGAAGCTTCTTCGCCTTCGGAGTCTTCTCCACCACCAGATTCATTCAAATTCTCTTGTCTTCCTCAGGAAAAGCCAGCTTCAGGGCCTTTGCTTCCTCTGCCCTGGCAACCTCGATTTTAGCAGATATGAAGCTTTGATCACGCCCCCCTCGAGGGCCTCCCTTTGAGCTTTCCACCTCGCATGGTCCACCATGCTCTTGGCATGCGCTAGGGTGGCTTTAACATCGGCCTTGTATTGGGTCGCATTATCCTGAGCCTTAATATTGGTTGCAGCCGCCTCAAATCTGGCTACCTCGAGCTCTTTGGCCAAATTGTCTAAATTGAACTCAATATCCTCGACTTTATTCTCATGAACCAGGGAATTCTCCCTTGCATCCCAAAGCTAAGACTCGACAGACTCCAGCTCTGCTTGGACGACCTCCTTTTGTGAAGCTAAGATGTCCATACACCCCTTGAACTTCTCAGCCTCGACTCGTACTTCATCTATTTGCTTTTGAAGGCCCTTGATCTGTTCGAGCCTCTGTCGAACCTGCAAAATCGGATCGTTAATTGTTATATCTAACTCATATTCACTATCATGAAGCATTCGAAATATCTGCTCGACCATCTCAGCATGCTCATCTCGAGCCGTCACCATATCTGGTTGAAGCTTCTCACTGAGAAGCTTGTAGGTATCACATTTCTTAATGAGGCCTTGAACCTCAACCTTGCGCTCCTCTTGGATTCGAAGGAAGGCCTTGTGATGCAACACCGAAGCCTAAAAATAAGGAAGAAAATGTTAGTACCATCTACAAGTCAAAGTTTTAAAAAAAGATAACGGAATGACTCTCAGACTTACCTGATTCAGAGCATTGTGGGCCTCGTTGACCAAGCAAGTAACTTCCACTTAATCCATCTTGGCTCGGTCTTCTTTAGTGACCAAGCATTGGAGATAGCTAGCCACTCCTATAGGGGCAGAAAAAACCCGAGCATCCTCCGGGACCGTGATGATAAGTGACCACTTATGCCCGGTATCGACACTGGGGGCCGGGAATTGATTGGTCAGTTTAAAGCTCGAGGAAGCCTCACTCGAGCTCTTCCTCGGTACATTCAAGTCACTTAGATCGGTGACATCTTCCACTTCAACAAAATAGCCACCGAAAGGGTCTTTTGCTTCATGGACCCCTTCATCGTGGCAAGTCTCCATCGCCTGAGCGTCCTTGATCGTCGAGTCAGAGAACGAAGGCAACGAGGGGGAATCTCCAATCTCTATTGCCCTAAATAAATCTTTTGAGGCTCCGCCTTCATCTCGGGAAGCCTCGAGCATGGTTTCTACACCAGCCTCGACTGCCTGCTCGGTAGCCTTCTCACCTCGAGGTGAAGCATCTTCAGCTCTTTCTGGATCGGGGACCTAGTCAAAATGAGGCAAAGCAGTTTCATCTCCCGCCGGCCCAATAGTTCTTTGCATTTCGGTGCCAGTTCGCACCCAAGTAACCAACCTGGAGTCTTCTTCTTCTTCGTCTTCTTCAGTCTCATCCCTTAGCTGTTGGACTGACTCCATAGTCAGGCGGATGACGTTCCCCTTAGGTTTACGGGGCCTCTTCGCCGGTTTTTTCTTTTCCGGACCCGGAGAGCTCGGAGAGCTCGGAGAGCTCGGAGCCCCTTTTATCTTCTTCTCCTTTGACTGCTTCGAGACAGGTGGAGGGGGATGCGCCTCTTCTTCGGCAGAGGGAGGCCTCATTGTTACATCCTTCTTGAGGCCTACAAAGGAAAAAAGATAAGTAAGTCCAATGCAAAGCCTGAGTGGAAACCGTTCTAAGAAAAGAAGATTACCATGGTTACGGGCTTCCCATTGACCCTTGGATAACTCCATCCAAGCACGCTCAGAGTAAGACTTTTGCGACACTAATCCCTTGACCCATTGTCTCAGGTCGAGGATCACTTTCGGCACGTGGGCCACAGCTACAACATAAAAACTTAGATAAGGGAAGAAGATGAGAAGTAAAACGGCAAAGATAGATATTCAAGGAAAAGCAATACTTACGTTTCATGTTCCATTTTTTAGGAAACGGCATGTCCTCTGCAGGGATCACGTCCGAGGTCTTTATTCGTACAAATCGGCTCATCCAACCTCGGTCTCGGGTCTCATCTATGCTCGAGAATGGGGGTTTGGTGGCTCGATGATAAAGCTTGATTAAGCCTCTATGATAAAGCCGGGGGCTTTATAGACGCATAAGGTGATCGAGGGTAAAATAATGCCCCTCGATCTTGTTTACAAAAAATTGGAGGAGGATCACGATCCTCCAGAATGATGGATAGATTTGGCCAAGAGTGACATCGTACCTCTTGCAAAAGGCGACGATGATGGGATCTAAGGGACCTATCGTGAAGGGGTAAGTATAGACACTTAGATACTCCTCCACATGAGTGGTGATAGATTCCTCG
>AWOL01S0065921.1:6082-18566 GCA_000715115.1 Nicotiana otophora
TTGGAAAAGCGACTAGGGAGTGGAGACCCTATGTTTAAAATAAAATCAACTAGGGAGTGAAGACCCTATGTTGAAAAAGAGACTAGGGAATGGAGACCCTATGTCTAAAAATCATCAACTAGGGAGTGGAGACCCCATGTTGGAAAAGCGACTAGGGAGTGGAGACCCTATGTCTAAAAATAAAATCAACTAGGGAGTGGAGACCCTATGTTGGAAAAGCGACTAGGGAGTTGTCAAAAATAAAATTAACTAGGGAGTGGAGACCCTATGTTGGAAAAACGACCATGGAGTGGAGACCCTATGTCTAAAATAAAATCAACTAGGGAGTGAAGACCCTATGTTGGAAAAACGACTAGGGAGTGGAGACCCTATGTCTAAAATATCATCAACTAGGGAGTCGAGACCCTTTGTTAGAAAAGAGACTAGGGAGTGGAGATCCTATGTCTAAAATATCATCAACTAGGGAGTGTAGACCCTATGTTGGAAAAGCGACTATGGAGTGGAGACCCTATGTTTAAAATACAATCAACTAGGGAGTGGAGACCCTATGTCTAAAAATTATCAACTAGGGAGTAGAGACCCTATGTTGGAAAAGCGACTAGAGATTGGAGACCCTATGTCTAAAAATATCAACTAGGGAGTGGAGACCCTATGTTGAAAAAGCGACTAGGGAGTGGAGACCCTATGTCTAAAAATCATCAACTAGGGAGTGGAGACCCTATGTTGGAAAAACGACTAGGGAGTGGAGACCCTATGTATAAAAATCATCAACTAGGGAGTGGAGACTCTATGTTAGAAAAACGTCTAGGGAGTTGTGTCGCGCCCCTTTATTTCTCGCAAAATCGGGCTTCGACACGTGACAACTTCTTTTAAAGGAAGGGTGTTAAAAGAGAGAGTCGCCACCTAACGGATTTTAGGTGCGTTAGGGAACCTATTTGTAGATAACTCTGGTTTAACCAGTTGCGTCACCAAAGATCGGGTAAGGGATCAAATTACCTTGAGGAGAAGGTGTTAGGCACTCCTCGAGGTTCACAATGGTGGGTCCCGGCCGAAGTCGAATTATATGATTTAGTCTAAGTAAGGAGAAGAGACAAAATTGGGCAAATAAAATAGAATGATTGACTTTAAAACAAAGGTAGGGGGTCCTAAATTTTTTTAGCCTAAAGGATCACCCCGTGCAACATAAATAATACTTCGTAACTCCCTCAAGATGGGGTGTTACTCATATTATTCAGCGGGCACAGACTATCATCTCCTGCTACCCGATTACTATCTTTAAGTTGTTTACCTAAAGCGCACTAGTCAATTCTAGTCATACTCTATGCGTGCGCTACCCGTCCCATGCCTATGGTCCAGGAGGCATTTGGACCTCTATTTCAGGATGGTTCTAAACTTTAAATTAGGTTGCTCAAAATAGAAAATACTAGGCGACAAGCAAAACATTTAGGACTTTCATGTATAGGCAAACAAGGGCTCAAGTTGGCCTCTGCACTTAGGCAACAAATGCACGCGAACTAACTAACATTGACAGTTGTAGATTTTAATAAGTTAAGGTCGCAGAACCCTATAGGAAGGATCTCTATGTGATTCTGGATTTTATAAGCGGGCAACTTCATGTGTAAAAGCCTTTCTTTTAATACAATTTCTAAAACCTGTATAGTTGCCTACTGATTATAAGAATAAGAGATTAAACCTATAGGCATGATTTCTAGGCGATTCGAGCAATAACTAACAATGGTAATCACAAGAATATGTTCAGAATTGCTTAATCGAGTCCTATAGGCATGATTTCTAATAATGGTTAAAAGAAACGAGCAGGACAATAATCAAGACTGATTTAGACCCTATAGGCATGATTTCTATAATTAAAACTGATTTTCTTAGATCCTATAGGCATGGCATCTAATTTGTAGATTAAGCCGTATGTAAACAGAATCCTATGCGCACATTGATGTATTAATCATTTAATACCCTATAGGCATGGTTTCTAACATGTAAAAGTAGAACATATTTGGACCAAATAGAGAACCTATAGGCAAGATTTCTAACACACATTTGAGCAAGATAGGATACTTATAGGCAAGATTTCTATAATAACTGAAAAGTAACACATTTTGAGCAAAATAGAATACCTATAGGCATGATCTCTAACACATGACAGCGGAACATGTTTGAACATAATAACACATTTGAGCTAAGTGATGAATCTATAAGCAGGATTTCTACCCATCTCAATGCAAGTGTAAGATAAATCTCATTTCCCAATTTTACTAATACCCCAAAATGTTATTACAATAATTATTACAAACCCAGAATAAATAGCATGAATTACATAGAAGAATAACTATAGGGAGCCTACAGCAGGCCTAAAATACACCTGGACAGGCCTGGCCTTTACAACAGTCTCCAAGTTACACACTCATAGACATACATCAGCCAGGAATTGAATGATTCACCGAGTGAGCACAAGATATAGTTGACCATATAGAACTAAGGCCCTAGTGTGTCAGAGTTCCCAAGGGCTTCAAGAACCCAGGGCAGTGCTCACACCAGTATGGTTAACAAGAATAGTTCAGAGGAGGGATTATAGACCAAATCCTAGTGTGTAAGAGTTCACAAGAGTCTCAATTGGACCCTGAGGAGTGCTCACACTAGGGAGGTCAAAGGACAAAACCTAAGTAGCCTTGGCTTTCAGCCGGCTAAGAATAAGAACTCAAAGAGACCAAGTAGTAAAGGAATAGACTGAGGTTAGGGGACAACACTGAGGGATACAAACAGATTCAAGTTGAGCACATAAAAATAGTAATAGAACATGCTTGGGTTTTAAGAACAGACTTTAGCAAAGTTTCAAAAGAACAAATTCAACACATAATACATATGTTACCAAGACATGTTTGCAGGATTGATGTGCACAGATTTATGGTAAAAAGTTCAGATTATGCTAAATGTAGAATGCTAGTATCACAAGAAGGAATCATATCAATCAGAACTTAACAGGATAAGGGCGATTACTGGGGAAGTCAAGACATGGTGAAAACAGGCTGCATGTCATCACAGCAAATTTAGAAACAGATTTGTGCTATATACTTATATACTCATACTTAGTCAACTAATCCATAGAAAGGGGGTATGGGAGCATGTTCAAATAGCAAATTTAAACAGTAAAGAGATGGCTATTAGTAATACATAGGCTAGGCAGACTTAAAAAAAGAAATTAATCAACTTAAAGCAGGTCTAAACATGTCTCAAACTACAAGCGTAATGGCATTTTAGATTAGAAAGGCCTAGAATTGAAGTAAGACACTCAGAATTGCATACGAGAACAACCTAGAAACATATTGAACAACAATCTTCATAAGTGAAAACACATGCTATTGACAGGTAAGTAGAAATGAAATGACAAAGGTTTGGTAATTCACCAGTTAAGCGAAAACAAGAAAGAACGGAAGTCCACAGTGTTATGAATATAAACAAAAGAACAAGAACTCAGAATTTCTGGCCTTGGCTTTCAGCCGGCCAGGAACCAAAGAGCAAAATAAGATTATTAAAGAGCAAAGGGCACACAACTTTTATTTTTTTAGTAATTTTTCTTAATGATTCCGGATTGTCTCAAAAGGGGAGTGGGGAGGGGTTTATACAGCAGTAGAAATCAAACACCCAAATAAGAAAAATTATCAGTCAAACACTAGAAAGGAAATCAATCGAAATCAGTAAGGAAAAGCAAAAATTTCAAAACCCTAATTTTAGGTAAAGTACACAAATCGGCAAAAATCTAAAATAAATAAAAGGTAAAAATCACATGCTGCATAGAATAAGATGAACATAGACAGAAATACCTTTTAAAATCATATAATCGAACCAGATTTTATTCGATTTAAAAGAATCTGAAACCCTAATTTTAGGTAAAGTACACAAATCGGCAAAAATCTAAAATAAATAAAAGGTAAAAATCACATGCTGCATAGAATAAGATGAACATAGACAGAAATACCTTTTAAAATCATATAATCGAACCAGATTTTATTCGATTTAAAAGAATCTGAAACCCTAATTTTAGGTAAAGTACACAAATCGGCAAAAATCTAAAATAAATAAAAGGTAAAAATCACATGCTGCATAGAATAAGATGAACATAGACAGAAATACCTTTTAAAATCATATAATCGAACCAGATTTTATTCGATTTAAAAGAATCTGAAACCCTAATTTTAGGGTGAGTAGGAGTCACAGCCATACACAGAGATTCATACCATAAAAGAACAAGAATGAACATAGACGGAAAAGGTCAAGGAACTGAACCAGCTTTGGTTCGAAGTTGATGAGATCCGCTTGCCATGTTTAGGCAAGCAGTATAGAGAAAGGGTCCAGTACCAAGGGAGAGTCGAATATGGCAAGAAGTAACCGTATAATCCCATGTCCGGTGGGATTAGGAGAGACATTTGGGGGGAGACGACTAGGGTTTGGGCAGAGAGAAGGGGGAGGTTTGAGAGCATTAAAAGGCGGCGGGTGGTGAATAGTGGTTAGGGTTAGGGGAGTATTAGGTTAATTGAAAGGGACAGGGTAATATGGGCTGTTGATCTCGGAGATCAACGGCCATGATTAGTTGGGGGTTCTGGGTCGGGTTGGTTAATTGGTTAGGTTGGGGGTTATTTGGTTTGGGCTCAGAGGCTATTGGGCTGGGATTGGGTAGCTTAGGTCCGAAATTAAGGTAAATTTGGGGCCAGATTTTAAATACCCAATGTTTAATAAATAAATAATTTATAAAAATAATTAATAAATATAAAAAATATCATTTGTGCACTAATATGATTAAAAATAATTGCTTAATATTATAAAAATATAAAAATTTATTTTCTGCAAATATAAGGTAATTATACATGCATATGGGCTATTATTGCAAAATATGCAATTTGGCCCTAAAAATGCAAATGTAATTATGGTAAATGCACTGAAAATATTTAAAAACTCATATTGGTATAAATAATAAGTTTAGATGATTAAATCATCATAACAATAATTTATAGGGTAATTATTGAATATTTATATAATAAAATACAGAAATCAATTGAATTAAAGCCTTTAAAGATTATATATAAAACATTATGAAAAATAATTTTATATGCTTATAAACTAAATGATGATGATGTGTGTATATATATATATATTTGAAAATATGAGGAAAAAATCGGGTATCAACAAGTGGAGACCCTATGTTGGAAAAACAACTAGGGAGTGGAGACCCTATGTCTAAAAACATCAACTAGAGAGTAGAGACCCTATGTTGGAAAAACAACTAGGGAGTGGAGACCCTATGTCTAAAAACATCAACTAGAGAGTAGAGACCCTATGTTGGAAAAATGACTAGGAGTGAAGACCCTATGTCTAAGAATCATCAACTAGGGAGTGAAGACCCAACTGTTGAAAAAGAGACTAGGGAATGGAGTCCCAATGTCTAAAATATCATCAACTAGGGAGTGAAGACCCTATATTTTAAAAGAGACTAGGGAGTGGAGACCCTATGTCTAAAATAAATATCAACTAGGGAGTGGAGACTCTATGTTGGAAAAGAGACTAGGGAGTGGAGACCCTATGTCTAAAATAAATATCAACTAGGGAGTGGAGACTCTATGTTGGAAAAGAGACTAGGGAGTGGAGACCCTATGTCTAAAATAAATATCAACTAGGGAGTGGAGACTCTATGTTGGAAAAGAGACTAGGGAGTGGAGACCCTATGTCTAAAATAAATATCAACTAGGGAGTGGAGACTCTATGTTGGAAAAGAGACTAGGGAGTGGAGACCCTATGTCTAAAATAAATATCAACTAGGGAGTGGAGACTCTATGTTGGAAAAGAGACTAGGGAGTGGAGACCCTATGTCTAAAATAACTTCAACTAGGGAGTAGAGACCCTATGTTGAAAATGAGACTAGGAGTGGAGACTCTATGTCTAAAATAACTTTAACTAGAGAGTGAAAACCCTATGCTGGAAAAGCGACTAGGGAGTGGAGACCCTATGTCTAAAATAAACATCAACTAGGGATTGGAGACTCTATGTTGGAAAAGCGACTAGGGAGTGGAGACCCTTTGTCAAAAAATCATCAACTAGGGAGTGGAGACCCTATGTCTATAAAACATCAACTAGGGAGTGGAGATCCTATGTTGGAAAATGCAGCTAGGGATTGGAGACCCTATACTACCATGATTTCGAACTTTCTTCCTTTTATTTTTTTTTTGTTTTTAAGAGAATGAGTAAAATGTGGAAAAGAACTCGAAGAAAACTTTCCTTTTTGGGTTGTTGCTGCTGCAGAGTTATTTTAGTCTCCGCGCGGTTTCTTTTTGGTTGCACCCGTTTTTTGCAAGGTTACTTTTGGATTGCACCTATTTCTTGCAAGGTTGCTTTGGATTGCACTTGTTTCCTGTGGTTCAAACAAAGAACAATTGTCAGTTTGAAACGATGGTTGGTTTTGCGGCCTTGATTGATTTAGTCACTTGATCTCGGCCTGGTTCCTTTGATGATACTTTCAACTGCAACTTGTTGTTTCTTGAAGACTGATTTCATTTCTGGCCCCGGAGAACTTTGGATTTTCCAAACTTTTCCATGACGGTTGGTCGCGTGGGACTCAACCTTTTTCGACTTTATTTTGCCTTTATAGGCTTTATACTTCTGACTTGTCTTTCTTCCAATTTTAATTTCAGAGTATTTGGGGTACCTTGGCTTTTCAAACCTTGGCGGAACGGTTAGCCATGCGGGACTCAATCTTTTCAGCTTCATTTCCACCCTTGTAGGCATTTCGATTTGATTTCCTTCTTTCGAGAGTTTTCAATTTCAAAACATCAGCCACCATGGCCAGTCGAAGTCGGACTTGAGTGCCTCTGTCAGGGCTTGGTGCCTTTCTGCATATTAGCTTGTATCAAATGAGAGCACTGTAAATCAGTCTTGCCATCCTTTCTTTGTCTTAGTTTCGGAACAGAGTAAGACCGAAAGTGATTCAAAGAAAAACAAACAATGGAATGGACAATGAATTGACAAGAGGTATCCCTTTCAGGGAAAGGACAGAAGGACTTATCTGGAGTACATGCGGACCTCAATGAACATGACATGCCTTTTGGATTGGATGCCTGATCTGTGTAAACTGTTTAACTCTCAGAAATTCATCACAACTTTTGCCTCAAAACCGAGTAACCTTGCCCAGGACTGTGTCAATGTCACTGGCTGAGGATCCTTTTTTTTATCAGTGGTGCCCTTTGCGGGTTTTCACCAGCTAACCACTCTCATTTCTCTTCTCACCATCGCCTTATAGTGCTCTTTGCGAGTTTTCACTAACAAGACTCTTTCATTTTCAATTTCTCTTCTTACCGTCGCCTTACGGTGCCCGTGAGGGTTTTCACCAATAAGACTCTCTCATTTTATTTCTCTCATTTGGTTGTGTCAGATCCAAGTAACTGTATCCTCCCATTTTGAACCTCTTTGTCGATCGATCGGAAGAACTTAAACAGGATTTTAGGGTAGAAAGCATTTGGATTGAATTACAACTTTGGAACCTTTCAGGCGAGACCATCGCCGAACCATTATAACATCTGCCCCAGTTTCACTTTTGGGGAAATTTGGATTTTTATTTTGGTGTGACTGAACCCCAGAGAGAGGCTGCCTACTTATCATTTCGGAATCAAGTCGAACGTAGTTTAAGAAACTTTGTTTCTTTTTTTCTTTTGCTTTTTATTCTGTTTTGTTTTGTTTTGTTTTCTCTTTTCCTTTTTTTTCTTTTTTCTTTTTCTTTTTTTTTCTTTTGTTTTCATTTTTTATTTCTTTTCCTTTTTTAATAACACTTTCAGGTTCCAAAGAGGGTAATCAAAGAAGAGTAACCGGCTTAAAGGATTTACAAAAGGGTTAATGGTGTTTGGGTAGCGAGAATGAAAGCCTTTGTCATCCAACCGGAGAACATGGATATTTTATGGAGGATCAAACATAGTACCTTTTGACTGCCCATGCATTGATGGTTGTTTCAAGGACATTTCTTTCGATGTTTTCCAGGTACAACGCTCTCTTTTGGCAGTACATCTCATTATAATGTATGGACCATTCCAATCCGGGGGCAATTTTCTTTAGCTGCTCTGATTCTTTGTTTTATTTCCTTAAACCTATCTTTATTGCATTCTGATTCTTGATTCATTATTTCAAAGTCTGACAGCATTTTAGGATCTGCGCATGAAGTTCGCAAGCATTTAATGTTATTGAAATCTGCATTAACAGAAACTGAAAAGAGAATAGGAAAACTGACAAGATTAAGAATAGAGACACTCTTGGACAATGAAATATTAATTTCATTTGATTTTTTTTTTAAAGAAAAATTAAAATAGAAGGGTTTACATAGGAAAGTAAGATAATAAAGTAAAACATCTGGATCACACCCTAAGATAATCTGAACGCAGAAAGGATAGCAAGACTGGCTACCGAGACTTCCATCTAATGGGGGGAACTTTCAGGCTTGGCGACCATTTTTTGGCTTTTCTCCTATCTCGACAATGGCTGCAATGTCCTTCAGTGCCGAATCAAATTCCTTATCTTCATAAATCATTCCGGCTATTGTCCCACTGTGAGTAGGCAAATGATTGTTCATCATATTAAGGTCATCTTCATCCCTAAGAACTATTGTCTGGACCTCGATGAGGTCATCCACTACTCTTTTAAGAGTCCAAAAGTCTTCAATATCATGCCCCACTGCTTCAGAATGGTATTCACATCTAGCATCAGCCTGATGCGAGGGGGACTCGGGGTTCGGCCGGTTCGGGGCCACTAGTTGTAGCAAACCTATCCTGACAAATATTTGGAACAAGCTAGAGTATGATTCACCAATAGGGGTGAACTGATTCCTTCTGGGGGGCCTCTCTTGGGCGAGGATTGTATTGGGGAACATTTGGTTGGGGATTATACGGAGCTTGGTAAGGATGGGCATTTCTAGGAGGTAGAGCTCGATTTTGTATATAATGTTATGGCCGCATGTAAGATTGCACGTTCATCACCGCATATGGAGGCGGTGCCACGGCATAAGCAGCGTCTTGATAGGGATAATAGTGTTGTGGGACCTTAGGAAGCATATATGATTGGTTGAATGCCCTGCGGGCCCACTTCGAGCTCGAAGCCATCATGGCTCCCTCTTCTTTCCCGTTTCTGTTCATCAAACCCCCCGAACCATTCTAAACGGCTTGTGATGCAGCCTTAAAAGCAGCTTGACTCAAGATTCGGTCCATTTTCAAACCATTTCCAACCATCTCCCTAATTTTGATAGCCTCAGCGAACGGTCTACCCATAGCATACATCATATTCTGGAAGTAGTCCGTCTCTTGGGCCTGTAGGAAGACCGTAACCATTTCAGCTTCATCCATTAGAGGCTTTACCCTGGTGGCTTGCTCGCACCATTTGACGGCATATTCACGGAAGCTTTCTGCTGTTTTCTTTTTCAAATTGGATAAAGAGTTTCTGTCGGGAGCGACGTCCACATTATATTAGAACTGGCGGACAAAATCTCGGGCTAGATCATCCCACACATGCCAATGGGTAACTTCTTGATCCATATACCATTCAAAAGCAATTCCGGTTAGGCTTTCTCCAAAATAGGCTATTAGTAGCTCCTTTTTTCTGCCAGCGCCCCTCATCTGGTTACAATATCATTTCATGTGAGCGATCGGGTCTCCGTACCCGTCCTACTTTTCAAATTTTGGCATCTTGAAGCCAGCTGGCAAGTGGACATGGGGAAACATACACAGATCGGAGTATGGGATGCTTTTTTGGCCTCTCAGACCCTGCATGTTCCTCAGGATTTGTTCTAGGCTCTTCATTTTCCGAGCCATTTCCTCTTGATCAGGATTCTTGACAACCTTTTCTTGCAAAACCGAGAAGTCACACTGCAGATGTTGAGTAAATGAGCATGGGGTCACACATGTTATTTCTGGTTGAAACTGTGGACCCTGAAAGGTGAACATTGGAGGCTCAACATACGGTCGTGGTATAGTTGGTTGTATTGTGGTGCAGACTGGTGCCGCAACGAACATTGTTGGCGGTGCCCTTGAATCCGGCGCCTGGGGGTGAACCACAGAAGGCATTCCGGGGCCATTAGACGGCATTAGAGGGTGCCCGCATGGGATGAGCGGGTTGGTCAAAAGGATGTTGGTAAGCCCACCTGATCTCGGGATCAACTCAGGGAACCCAGGGATTGCACTTGGCGGTTCCCTACCATTAGATTAGGCGTCCCACATTTCCAACATGTGGAGACACAACATTCTATTTTCTTCAGCAGCTGCTGATTCTGGCTGCGAAATAGCCGATGTCGGGCTATCCTCAGGACTGATGATTAGTAGATTGCTTGCGGAGGCCATCTATGCCTTTGGATCTTGTGAAGGATGGGAAGCCAGACTACCAACAAAACCAACCACCTAAACGGAACCTGGCTAATTTGCACACCCAACAACCCTGTTAGTTTTGAGACATTTAACATATAGGAAATCGCACGTTAAGATGCAATGCACCTAACAGTTAAACGCTTCTACCATGTGTTTGAACGGTTGTGTGTTTCATACAGGCCTTTAAATGTCTCTTTCCATTCTATACCTCTATCATTTCAATTTCTCGATCTCTCTTTTCTTTTCTTTTTTTTTCTTTTTTGATTTTTTCACTGTTGCTTTTTTTTTTGGTTGTTTTTTTTTTGCTCTTTGTTTTTTCTGTTATTTTTGCTACTCTTTTCTTTCTTTTTCACTCAATTTTTCTCTCTTTCTTTCTTTTTTTTTGATTTATTTTTTCACTCAATTTGTTTATGGCTATGATCGAATCCGATGGGGATTGCCTATGTATCGTGACGCCGCATGAATCAGATCTCTCGTAGTTTGGAAAAATCAGGAATTGAGTAAATAAACTAACTTTTTTACTTACTTTTTATAACACTCAGACTATGAAAGCGTTTAGAAAAAGAATATAATTTTTTTTGTCGTTTGGAATTTTCGAACGAAAGGCTTTTAAAGAGGAAAGAAAGCATTTTTGGATTTTTGGTTTTTGATTTATTTTTTGAAAATTTTGAAATAAAGACTTCTAAAGAAAAAAGAAAATATTTTTGAATTTTTGATTTTTGATTTTGTTTTTTGAATTTCTGGGCAAAATACTTCTAAAAATGGTGGAAATTATGTTTTTGAATTTTGATTTGATTTGTTTTCTTTTTTTTTCGAATGAAAGACTTCTACAAAGAAAAAAATACTTTTGGGTTTAAAATTTTTTTTATCTTTTATTTGTTTGGATTTTTCTAAGAAAAGACTCCTAAAGAAGGAATTAAAGGAAAATATTTTTTGGATTTTTAAAAATTAGGGCCGGAATCGATGAGGTTTGCCTACATATCTCACATTCGGTNGTATCTCATATTCGGTGAGAATCAGAGCCACGTAGTTCGGTCAGTTTTGACGGAACAGAGGAAACAATGACTTTTGAAAACATTGGCTTATTTTCTCTCTCTTTGTTTTTCAAAATTTTGGCAGAGTTTCGGAATATTTTAAATACCTACCTCTCACTCTTTTTTTCTTTTTTTTGATTTTCTTTCCCTATTCTAGAAGTCGGTCAACACGCAAGCCAAAATAAATAAATGTACAAGTAGCACGTAAAATGCATCGGGATGGTCTTTTAAATTGGGTACACCTGTCCTAGACAGACCTAACCCCTGTGTTGAGTCCCCAAAGTCAAATGCACGTGATGCAAACAAACATACCTACTAGGGATCCGGCATGAGGTTACGTCATTCTAGGTTTGAACCCTGGGGTGTATTGTTCTAGACCTGGCTTACCCGAGCGGACAACTTGAGCCGGGGGGAGGGGGCAACGTACCGGTAACCAAAAGATCATTCGGCTTTGTAACTGATCCGATCTTCGTTCTAAATTAGGGTATGACACTAATAGAAAAGAAGTCACGCTAGCGTGCACTTCCCAGAAGATTTAGAAGACTTAGAGAGAAGAAGGGTTTCATAACAATTTTATATACAGCTCAAACAATATCAAAACGGTAAAAAGCGGCATTTAGCACATTAGGCCCAAACATGTAATATCATACAATCACAAGAAAGCCAAGTATAACAGTTATTCTAAGCTCGAATTCTGAACCCTGAACCAGAGATTCTGGGTTCATATCCCGAGCAGAGTCGCCAGAGCTGTCATACCTCCTTTTTTTCGAGGGGATAGGGGATAAAGGAGTTTTTCCAATTAAAGTGACATTATTCGAAATTAGATTATTTATTTAATCAGAGTCGCTACTTGGAATAATTTACGGTGTCCCAAGTCACCAGTTTATTTTAAAATCCCAAATCGAGGAAATTGACTCTTATTTATGGTCCGCAAACACAGAAGACCGGGTAAGAAATTCTGTTAACCCGGGAGAAGGTGTGAGGCACTTTCGAATTTTGTGGTTTTAGCACGGTCACTAAACTATTAATAATTGGGATTCTGACCGCTTTTTA
>AWOL01S0065923.1:1806-14923 GCA_000715115.1 Nicotiana otophora
AAAAAAAAAGGGATGTCATGAATGCTAGTAGATGGTAAATTTGTGCTAGTGTGGATAGCAAATAACTCATAATATATAGGATAAGCAGCAATTATGCAGTATCACCATGTGATTGAAGCTAAAAACTTTCATGAACAATAACATAAATCAGGGCCTTGACTTAGCAGAAATAAATTTTAAAACAAAAGTGCCACCATGAATGCCCACTTAAAAATTAGTGTTCCCATACTGGAGCATCCTTTATTAACAATAAAATCCTACCATTATCTTTTCGACGGTCGATCGAGTCTCTGGGTCCAAGTCTGATAGCTTGCTACTTTCTGGTTCAACTTTTGTTGTATCGATTTCAAGTTCACCTTTCACCACACATTTCCACCATTCCATTTGGTTCGTCTTGGTAAGGAGTACAGAGATGGATTTCTGATCCTCTGCAAAGATAGTTGTATTAGTTGTTCTTGAACAAATTCTGCTAAGACTAACGTGCAAACTATTGGACTGACAGGTACATGCCCATAGTTTGAAATTATGTATCACATTGAACATCAACTCACATACTAATAACAACAGATGTAAACTGAAACAGATTATCAAGCATCCATGCATCATCTAAACATATAAGCAACATACCTAAGCTCCAGAAACAATCCTCAACTTTGATAGGTCGATAGAGTTCTCCCTGCAAGCATGACGGGAATGAATGTTGATATCTCGGAAGGGCTCAGAAAGAAATCATACAAAATCTCACACATTTTCTAATGGACTACAACAAAAGATGTTTTTGAATGACCAGAAACAGGAGAATTCACTTACATCAATTATTGGAGGCTGGCCCTTAAGTCCAACTGTAAGATGGTTCTTTTTTATATCGTAAACTTATTAACCGTGATTTTGTCCCTGGAGGTACAGGAATGTTAACATTGACCTCCTGTAGAGATTGACCCCAGGAGTAGCTGTCCAGATCAAGGCCATTGCCTTTGTTGGGATCTGTGTACATATCAGCAGCAAAAACAATGAGAAGCCATTGGTGATGCAAAACAATACAAGGTAGTACAGTAGCACCAATGAACATATACAAATTGGCATATGATGACAATAATGAATAGCCATATGTTATATGGAGTTTGAAATTTAAAAAACACTACCACAAAAAATCCTATAATATAGAATTGGAGTTAATGGACCCACAAGTATACATACCTACACAGGTCAGAAAAAGGTATACTAGTTCAAACTGAAAATAACTAACCTTACGGTAACCATAAACATAACACGACCAAGTCATAGTGATAAATAAAGTGTTGACAGCAAAAGAAAGCCACAACATAGACCATCCCAAGCAGATTGGCACAATGCACGATAAAACCCACATAGGTCCCCTCTATAAATTTCCAAATTCCGGCGAACAAGAGTAGAGCTTCCATAATGTACTATTGGATATTCTTTTCAAAACATAAGAATCAAAATATATTTGATAAATGATAACACCCCACTTCGCCATCAGCTGTTACTTAAAATGCTTTTCACATCTCAAACAAAACTTTACTTATCAAACAATATATCACATGATATTCTAGATCAAGGTCCAAATCTATGATATTTCTTTCTTTTCCCTGAGTGGTAATCTTCAAACCCCAAGGGTTCAATGGAGTGGAGTTGGATCACAAGTACCTGTAAGCCGAAATCTTAGTTATATAACACTATGGTATAACGAAACAGAATAGAGCCAACAGCCTTCAAAACTCGGGAATCCCCCCCAAAAAAAACCCTGCCCTTGTCCAACTTAAATACCAGGCTTAGTTCTCATACTAAGCCCTGGGGCTGTCGAGAAGCAGTATCTCAACATCATGTATCAATTAATTACGCCTCGTCCCTGTAGCAGTTCGGATCACGTCTATAAACCCTCTGTATGCATTCCTCTAAGTTCTGACTCATTTCATGTCAGTACTAAATAATTAATTCATTTTGAAGGTTTTCTAAATCTCCCACTAATAGCTTGTTTAGATGGTTGTTATCCATCGTTTTATAATGTACTGTATTATATTATATTGTTTCTTGTTGTTAAATAACATTATGCTGTTTGGTTTGACTGTATCGTACTGTACTGTAACTGATAAGTTTACGAAAATTATACCTGTTAATCGGGTCGGGCTGACCCGTTTACAACCCGGTTCAGCCCGGTACTGTAGCGTGGGGGGCGGGCTAGGACGGGTTGGGCGGTTTTCAAACGAACAGTTTTTTGATACCGGTGCACCGGAGCCCGCTAAGCCCGTTAACCTGTTAACGGGTTGTTAACGGGCTACAGCCCAGTTCAGCCCGATTTTTAACGTTTTTTTAATTAAAAAAAGATTTAAATTTTTTTTTTTGACCGTTGCCAACGGTCAAATTCAAATATGATCATCGTTGGCCAACGGCCTTGTTTTGCAGAAATGGCCATTTCAGCCTACCCTCTTAAGAAAATAGCCTCCACACCCCTAGTATTTGATAAATTATAATTTTAACCTTTTAAAAACTATAAATAGCCCCCTTCTTCTTCATTTTTCCTCACAATTCACTCTCTTACTACTCTAATTCTCTCTTGATATTATTGATTATTGTTCTTAAATTCTCAATTACTTATTATTTCAAGTTTCATCAAATATTTAGTTTAGCCATTACAAAATTATTATTATCAAATATCAAGTATTCAAGTGAAGTGTGGTATCAAATATCAACTATCAAGTATCGATATATCAATTGAAGTTTGGTTTTTGATATCAAATTTAGTGTGGCATCCGGAATCCCGCTATACTCGTTCTATATCTTTTTTTGGTGTACATTTATTTTATTATTTAAAATTATTAATTTAATTTACATAATGGATATATTTAGAGCAGCCAAAAAAGCGTGCACTAGTAGAGGTGGTAGTAAGAAAACTTTCAAAAGATAAAGAGGTGGTGCTTGTTCTTCTAGTAGCTTTACATATATTTTTGAAAGTTCACGTGAAAATTTAAATGTAGATTATGAGAGACTTCAAGAAAATTATGGTATAGATGATGATTTAGATGATATTCCATTTCCATCACCTGATAATCTTGAAACACCACCAGCTACACCTGGTAATGCTAGTCAAACTCAAAATATTAGGGGTGAAAGTCGTGGTAATACAAGTAGGCCTCCCCTCCCTATTAAGAAGAATCGAAGATTAAGAAGTAAGTGTTGGAATTTTTTTGACAGACTAGAAGAAGATAAAAATTATGTAAGATATAAAATTTGTAAGGATATGTATAAACATGAGACCGGTAAGGGAGGGAGAACAGGTCAACTTCGTAGGCACATGGTAGACAACCACCCTCTTGATTGGGGAGTAGATGAGGAAGATGGGAAACAAAAACTTAACCCGGGTACTGGAGGGTTAATGGGTAAATAGGATATTAAGAAAGATCGGGAAGAATTAGCAAAAATGATTGTTTTAGGTTGTTTACCTTTTAGTTTTGCTGCTTCACCATATCTTGTTACTTATATTCAAAGAATTTATAACCCTTTGTTTAAAGGTATTCCTAGAAGTACTTGTAGAGCTGATATCTTTAGGCTTTTCGGACAATATCAGACATATATACGTTATTTATTTGCTAGTCTTTCTTGTAGAATTTCTCTTACTTCTGATATTGGTCGTGCTGTAAATGGTAATGATTTGACTGTTACATGCCATTGGATAGATGATAATTTTTGTATGCAAAAATGTATTATTGTTTTTAAATATGATGAAGATCAAAGTCATACTGGTGCATTTATAGGTAATACTATCCATGAAGTTGCTATATTTTATAATCTTGCAGAAAAAAATTTGTGTGTGTCATTTGATAATGCTTCTAGCAACAATGTTGCTATTACAATATTAAAATTGCATCTACACCCACCACTTCCTGAAATATTTCATGTTAGATGTGCATGTCATATTTATAATTTGATTGTGAAGAGTGGCCTTGAATCATTTAGAGATGATATCACTTTAGTTAGAAGAGTTGTTGGTGTAATTCAAGGAAATAATAGAAGTGCTACATTAAATGCATTTAAAGAAAAATGTCTACACTATGGACTAAAATCAAGACTCATGCCTGAAGAAATAGTTACTAGGTGGAATTATACTTATTTATTCTTAAAATATTATTATAAATATAGAATGCCTATAACTAAAGTTGCTAATTTTCATTGTACCGATCCTAGCCATTTGTTAACATCTAGAACTTGGGATGTCATTGAAGATGTTGTAAAGTTTTTACAAAAATTTTATGTGGCTACACTTGAGTTTTCTGGAGCTTATTATCCTACTATTGCAAATAGTTTAGTTCATATTGCTGAAATTTCTCTTTTACTACATAATTTGAAGAAGAAAGAATCTTTTACTACATAATTTCTCTTTTACTACATAATTTGAAGGATATACTTCTGTTGTTGAATCTATGCTAGATAAGTTTAAAAAATATTTTTACCCAATTTCCCCTATTTACTTAATTGGTGCTATTTTAAACCTTTCTATCAAAATGGCCACTTGTCGCCAATTAATCACTGATTTATATTCTTATATGGATATTGGACCAACTGAAACTCCTGATATTGACACTTGTATTTCTGATCTACACAAATATTTAGAAACATTATATAATTATTATGCTAACATTGTTGATGCTTCTTCTGCTGTAGATGCAAATATTCCTTCAAGTTCAGTTTCAACATCTGGGACCAGTGCTTTGTATGATAATGATGGTGTTGAAGATTATTTGATTTGGTCTACAATAGGAGAGCATCAATAAACCAGTAGCAGGAATATTGATGAACTTCAATTCTTCTTGCAAAAGTCAGCAGAGCCCCGCACAAAGGAATTTCTACCACTGGGTTGGTGGAGGAGCAACTCAAATTAATTTCCTGTTCTTTCGGCCATGGCTCGAGACGTGCTAAATGTGCCGATTTCAACAGTCNTCTACCACTGGGTTGGTGGAGGAGCAACTCAAATTAATTTCCTGTTCTTTCGGCCATGGCTCGAGACGTGCTAAATGTGCCAATTTCAACAGTCCTATCAGAGAGCGCATTTATCCAAGCAAGGCAGCAACTAGGAGATACCTGTCATTCATTGGGTAGCAACGCGTTGGAAATTCTAGTGTGCTTTAGAGATTGGATAAGATCAGAACGACGAAATCAAGGGCGTGACGAGGTAGATGAAGCGTAGGACCAAGAAATTGGAGATATAATGATTTATGGTTCTGATTCAACCAATGCCGGAAACCAAAAACCTCATGTTGACATGGATGAACTTACAAAAATGATGCAAAACATGTAATGTACTATTTGTTTTTTATAATTGTTGTAAACTTGTAATTTGCAAGTTCAAAAATAACAAAATCAAAAAAGAACTTGCAACTTAATTTGAAGTATTATATATTATTCAACAAAAATATCAAATGAAAGTCTTCGGAGCTTGATCCTTACATATAGGTCTTATTACATAATTTTTTGTAGCAACTTACTTTCAAATTTTAATTTTAACATTATAAAATTTAAATTTCAAATTTCAAATTTTAAACTTCAAAGTTTAATTCTAAGCCTTAAAAGTTTACAAACACTTAAGTATCAATAACATTGAATGAGAAAAACAAAATTTACTTTAAAAACAATAAAAACCACGGCCCGCTAACAACCCGCTAAGCCCGAACCCGGACGGACAAAAAAAAACCAAAAAAGTACAGCCCGCAACGTTAAACGGACGGGCTGATTGTTTTTGTGTCCAGCCCGCCCGTTAAACACCCATAACGAAAATACCCTCAATTGTTTAAACAATAAACTTATCAAGAATTACGCATAAAAATAATTTTAAAAAATCTCTTTCTACTAATTTATCACCAAATATGTCTTTAATTTATCACCAAATATATCTTTAACTATCATTAGAAAAAAAATAAAAAAAACTATGATAAAGAAAGGAACGAGAATTGGCTGAACAAAGGAACAAAGAATTGGAGTTAAAGTAATTAGAATTGGGAGAAAAAACGAAACAAAAAGAAGGCAAAACCTATACCTTTTACGTTGGAGTTGGAAGCGGTAGAAGTTATGGAAAAAAAGGGACCAAGACAAAGTAGATTATAGGTTGGAGATTTGTAGTTAAAATAAAAAAAACAGTAAAGGGTAAAATAGAATTAAAGAGTAATAAGTTGGAAAGAAAAATTGGAAACAATTCCACCACACCAAATCGGTTGTTTCCAAAAATGGGACTTTTCAATTGTTTCGGAACAATGGATTTAACAATACAATATAACTAGTTTTAATGAAATAATCAAAACAAATATTATTTTGGGATAACAATACGATACAGTACAATGGATAACAATCATCCAAACAAGCTCTAATGCCTACACGAACGTAAACGTTTATAACTACATACCAGACAAGTCCCTAACACCAGTAAAAGAAAAACAAAAATATTTTGATAAATAAAACAAGAAAAAAATACCTAGAGGCCCCTTCTTGTTCTCCTCTATGGCCTCCTTAACCTCCTCGACCTTTTCAACGACAGGAACGTCCTCCTTATACTTCTTCTCGGTCTTTCCAGGTGATCCTTGTACATTCTATCTCCTCTTCTTCTCCTCAGTTTCCAACTTGTCTTTCACCATACGAACCACCGCATTCACATCACTCATCAGAGAAATGCTCTTCAAGATATCCGACTCCCGGACCAGAAACTCGAACACTGTTTCTAGAAACCCTCAATCAAGCACGGCATTAAAAGGCTTTTTTGATATCGATGAAGATGACAGTGGCTTGTTATCTTTCTCATCATAATCGTAAATTATCGCCATTGATACACTCGAGAATCAGTTAGGTTTCAAGAGTTTTAGGGCTTTAGCGGTGGATTTTGAATTTTATGGAAATGAGGGAAATGGATAGTGGGAAGCCAAATGTAAGACAGCCTAGAGAATTCCAGAACATTCTCGAGGTAACAGTCTCATAGTAACAATATAATGCTACACAATACTATTCCAATTTCCAACTAATGGGAAAAGGTAAAATTTAATACAGTAACAATTACTCTTATCAAATTGAATAAGATCAAAATTGGATTTGTTATAAAACAATAAAAGAAGAAAAGAATATTGCAGAGAAAATTAAAGAGAGAATTTTTATTGATTTGGGATGAATTACAATGGAATAGAACCCCTCTATTTATAGGGAAAAAAGTGACTTAGCCACCAAGTAACAAACCATAAAATCTCTCTAAAATATAGACATTCACCATAAATAAAATATTATTTATAACACTCCCCCTTGAATGTCTATCACCAGATAATGTGTCTTATTAAAACTTTAACTAAAATAAAACTCAGTGAAAAAAATTCCAGTGAAGGAAAAAGAGTACACATATCTAACAATAAGCCTTTTGGTTGTCTCATTAAAATCCTTGCAAGGAAAACCCAGTGGGACAAAACCTTATAAGGAAAAAAAGAGTACAACGCGTATTAACTCCCCCTGATGAGACAATCAATTCACATCTTTGAGCCTTCGCATTTCAATCTTGTACAGCATCTTTAAAATATCGTTGGTAGAGATTTGATAAACAAATTAGCCATATTAACTTGAATGAATATGTTACACCTTGAAATCATCATTCTTTATAGATATATAATATCTTTATATAATGACGTGGAATGACCTTTTCAATATCTCTATAGAGATTCTCGCTATCATATTATCATGCTTATAGTTATAGCAAGATACATATGTGCAGAAATTGCACTTATGATGTAGTACTTCATGACCAAGAATTTTATATGATTTAAGCAATTTAAATCTTTCAGAGATTTTCTTATAAGTTAAGTCATATAAGCCATATGAATGGACTTTAGACGCATATCAAGTTTTCATGTCATGCTAGACATATAAGATAGATAAAAGTGATTGCACACTCTGCTGACTTTATTCTTTCAAGTGTTTGAACTGTAGGTCCAAAACTTCATGTCTTTCGTATGGAATCAATTCTACTTGAATTAATTCTCCAGACTTAAGACCCTCATATATATTTAGCGTTATCATAAATGTAGTCAACGAACATTTTATATTCGGTTCCAACCTCATTTTTTCATAAAGACATAACATAGAGATCTCTTCATTCATATTTTCAGGTATCTGAACCTCTCCTGATATTTTATGAAGTGTTATGTCATGTGATCTTCTAGATTACTTGCCTCCTTATTATGATCATTTTGATCATTTGCTCATCTTCTTTATCAAGAATTTTATTTGAAACCGATTTGTCTATACGCTTTAAGCGTACCATACACTTTGTCCTTCTAGGACTTATTCTAATATGAGCTTTTGCAGTAAGAATATAGTTACTCTTTTTGGATCAGCAAATGCGCCTGGCATGCTTTGCAATATATTGTAGATGAATTATCTTTTTGTGAACTTCAAGTTCATATTATCTTATTCGAGGATCTAGATGCAGAAATAATAATTCATTCCACATAAAGTTTTCTCAATTGTTTATCCTATCTCCCCCTCATGTTAGAAAAACTAGCTTGCTTCCTCAATTTTGAAAATCCACCTTTGTACATTATGGAGTTAATCAAAATATACACCGCACATTAATAATAATAATAATAATAATAATAATAATAATAATAATAATAATAATAATAATAATAATAATAATAATAATAATAAGATGTAATTATTTGGTTCCTGACCATGAACCATTTGTGAGGGGAGAATGTAATATACTTTTGTATATAACTTATATCAAATTGATATAGATAACTTTATTCTTATAAGCAATAATTTAGCTATTAAGTGGAGGAAATCAATAGATCATTTTGCTAAACTAATTGTGATGTAAACCAACTTATCAAGATGAACTATCTTGGATAGAAAATCTGGAAATTATGCTCTAAATTAAATTATTGAGCAAGTTACCTCGCAAACACAAGGTTGCGGGTTAATAATAACCACACATGTAGCCATCTCATAGATGCATCTTATGTGGTATACATGGCAGATGAATGGGCCCATATTGACCTTTGATATTTCCCGCATTCATGGGATTCAATCCCAATTTTAGTTGGTCTATTAATTAACTAGAACAAGCAACATAAGAGAATTCGTAAAGAACTTTCTTGTTCTTCAATATTTACCCACGTGACTTAAATTGATATGGCTAAACTATTTATGCCAACTAGATAAATTATCAATATTGATAAACTTTAAATTTATACCACGACGTGCATAATTAAGAATAAACTCCAAGTTTATTATGATATGGATTTTTATATCAATAAACTTCTACTTTATTATGGCATTCTTTTATTTGTGCTGTACAAACTGGAGAATAAAACGGGTAGCTTTTCACATACATATTATGCCGTTACAAGTTGTAGTAATAGAAGATATTAATTCTTCTCATTATTTATAGTCTCAATATGACCAACCGCTTTTGTAACGACCCGCCCGGTCGTTTTGAGCTCTAGCGCGTCGTTCGGCAGTTTGAGGCCATGAGCAGCTTCACTTCAGGTATTATGACTAGAGTCCGTATGTAGCTACTAGCTATGCCTACGTCCGGGTAGTTTTAGGCTCACATCATGCCTTGTTGATATTGTTATTGATTTATGTTTATTGTTTGCCTTGAGATGGAGCGAGATTGAGTCTGCTTATTAAATATTTTGAAAGGAGTTGAAATTGAAGAACTTAAGATTTAAAAGGTTTCATTTGAACTTCGTAATTTCGAAAAGAATTAAGGAATAATATAATAGATGAAGAAATCTATGTGTAACCGCATCGCATGTATGTTTCGCGAGCATGGTAATTTCCTTAAAACGTTACAAGCTGAATTTTTATTATTTTGAAAAGAATCAATAAAGAGATATGATTTTAATGTTAAATTTATATTTGACAGCATTGCAAGTATGATCCGCGAGCGGGGTAATTTCTTAAATTTATGTTTGACCGCGTCGCATGTATGATTTGCGAGCGGGGTATTTTCTACTACTCTCATGGGAGCGGGCCGTTCACCTCGACAGATTAAATAGATACATCTATGGTTCGCGCCATTCGACCCTTTGGCAGTGCATAGTTCAAACATTTGTTGGATCGGGTCGTACGACCTCGGCATGATTTGTGCATGCTTGTATTGCTTGCCTTGAAATTTATAAATAATGATATTGCCTCCCTGGTCTGAGATAAATTGATAAATGATGAAATGTGAATTTGGAAACCTCTTATTAACAAAGGAATTGTTTATTTGATTCATGATTTTCTTGAGTTTACTGTCATTTTTAATAAATCCACGACTAATTATATTATTGATGACCACGGTAAGTGTCGAAATCGACCCCTCGTCACTACTTCTTCGAGGTTAGGCGGGATACTTACTGGGTACGCATTAATTTACGTACTCATACTACACTTGCTGCACGTTTTGTGCAGGTACATATATGACTAGTGGCCTTGTGGGTGCAGAGGCGCGGTTATTACAGGGATTTAGGTGAGTTGGATCTTATGTACGACCCGCAACGAGCAGAGTCTCCTTCAGAGTATTGTACTTTCTTTCCTGTGCAAGTTTGTATTCCGGACAGTTATTGTATTTTATTTTAAACTCCTAAAAAATACTCATGCACTTGTGACACCGGGTTCTAGGATGATTATGGGATGTTCAGTATTGAAATTTGGAAAACATGGTTATTATTCTGTAAATTCATCTTTTACTAGATAAATTGTAGTAAAATTATGATTTCAAAAATATTAAAATGAGAATTTAATTAATTATTTAGTGTTGGCTTGCCTAACAGTGGTGTCCGGTGCCATCACGACCTTTAACAAATTTTGGGTCGTGACGACATGGTATCAGAGCACTAGGTTCACTTAGGTCCCACGAGTCATGAGCGAGTCTAGTAGAGTCTTGCGGATCGGTACAGAGATATCTGTACTTATCTTCGAGAGGCTACAAGACTGTTAGAAGCACTTCCCTTCTTGATTCTCATCGTACGATTTGATTTCTTTGAGGCTTATGACTTTGTTTCTTTCCCATTCAATCTTATGCGACGTGAAGCGCTTGCTATCGATCGAGAATTGAGGAATTGTAATGGTACTACAGATGTGGTGCGGGATGTTTCTCCCTGCGTAGTTGATTGGGCTATTGTCATCGCCCTGTGGAAGGATATTCTATCATTTCAGCTCAGTAGCTATACTTGTGAGAGCTTTGAGGCTATGCACAGGTTGCTATGATGCTCACGAGTTGTTATCGCATAGTATTGATGTGATGGTAGGATGCTTGCATATGTCTCGGGGGGCAATGAATGACTTGAAAGGAGGTTTACTCAGTGCATGATTCAGAGATTCAGTATTTTACTTCCGACGAAGGAAAGGCAATCGAACTAAGAATGTTCAGACTTGGGTTAATGGAGTGTGAGACTCGATATTTTCGAGCGTGGTGGAATCTTCGCCTGTGATGTGGCGTCGTTGTCCTTGATTGGTTATGATGTGTTAAGTTCGCCGATGTTATGGTTTCTTTCAATTCACCTGGGGGCAGAGTATTATAAATGGTGCTGAGAAAGCGACTGTCAGAGGTCACAGTGTTTAGTGGTTCAGGATCGAATCGGCATTCCCGGTATTGATGGCTCGAGATAGATGATTTCTGGAAGGGTTTAAAGTTGGTACCGATCTATCGGTGCAAGTGCTACAAAGATATATTTTGATTTAAGGCAATAACTGGGCAGCGAATGATGAGGAAGGACATGTAGGAGGTGTCTTGTAGTGGTTAAGTTCCTAGAAGGCCAAGTGTGCGAAACAGAAGTCGAGTAGTTACTTAAAGGAGAGGGTTTGACCAAAGTGGGAGAGTGGAAAGGTAGTATATGAGTTCGGTGGTAGGATGACTGCACTCCTTGAGAAATGTTTAGAGTGATTTAGGGATTTATGGTGGGCAATGACTGGGTCTACGGGCTTAATTTGTAATATTGGCTGCTATATTGAGGGAGATTGGGTGTGACAGAGAGAAGTTGCATGATATGAAGAGGGATACCACATGACTTTGGATTGAAATGTATTGTCGCACCTTTAGTTGACGTCCATGAGGAGTGAACGGACTGGTGCAGCTGGTGAATGAGCTCAGACTCAGGATGATCTACTGATTTCGTAGTAATTATACCTAGTGCAGCGACTTTGGAATATGTCGGCATGTAATTTCCACAGGTGGGTTATCTCTTGTGAGCAGGTTAGCTGTTGCGTGGTGTTGATGAAGCTCCTACGGAGAATTTCTACTGACTATCCAGGAAGAGGTCGAATATGTGCATATGGCTAGTGATTCAGAGTATTCATAAAGTGTTTANTTTCAGCTCAGTAGCTATACTTGTGAGAGCTTTGAGGCTATGCACAGGTTGCTATGATGCTCACGAGTTGTTATCGCATAGTATTGATGTGATGGTAGGATGCTTGCATATGTCTCGGGGGGCAATGAATGACTTGAAAGGAGGTTTACTCAGTGCATGATTCAGAGATTCAGTATTTTACTTCCGACGAAGGAAAGGCAATCGAACTAAGAATGTTCAGACTTGGGTTAATGGAGTGTGAGACTCGATATTTTCGAGCGTGGTGGAATCTTCGCCTGTGATGTGGCGTCGTTGTCCTTGATTGGTTATGATGTGTTAAGTTCGCCGATGTTATGGTTTATTTCAATTCACCTGGGGGCAGAGTATTATAAATGGTGCTGAGAAAGCGACTGTCAGAGGTCACAGTGTTTAGTGGTTCAGGATCGAATCGGCATTCCCGGTATTGATGGCTCGAGATAGATGATTTCTGGAAGGGTTTAAAGTTGGTACCGATCTATCGGTGCAAGTGCTACAAAGATATATTTTGATTTAAGGCAATAACTGGGCAGCGAATGATGAGGAAGGACATGTAGGAGGTGTCTTGTAGTGGTTAAGTTCCTAGAAGGCCAAGTGTGCGAAACAGAAGTCGAGTAGTTACTTAAAGGAGAGGGTTTGACCAAAGTGGGAGAGTGGAAAGGTAGTATATGAGTTCGGTGGTAGGATGACTGCACTCTTTGAGAAATGTTTAGAGTGATTTAGGGATTTATGGTGGGCAATGACTGGGTCTACGGGCTTAA